>JAABKJ010002770.1:0-27188 GCA_011634705.1 Andricus grossulariae
CAGATTTCTATTAAAAATTGATGTAACATCTTGCTAAATAAAGCGTATTTCAGAAAAAAGAATTCTTCCTCTGATCTATCTGTAGGTCAGTGGTTAGAGCACCTGGCCGAAAATGAGTTGACCTAGTGTTCGAATCCCAGCGCAGTGAAAAGAGACAATTTTTTTCTGAATAAAATTTAATACTTTTTGTTGTAATTTAAAACAAATCTTTCACAAGTAATTTACAGACCTAGTCCTCTCACCTACTCCTAATTATTCCGTTCTTTATTTTTCTCTCCTGTGTAAAATAGATTTTTTGTTTAAATCAATATTTTTTACACATTGGGACAAGAGCGAAAATAATTCACTTAAAAAAATACAATACTACTTAAAAAATTATTCTTGTCGACGTTCACTTATTATTTGTTCATAACTAAAAAGTCAAAGCAAATTAAAGATTCGAAAAAAAGTAAAATGTTTAAGATTTCAGAAAAACCGCAACTTCTTAGCACTTATCTAAGATAAGATAATTATAAATATTAATAAATTGTTTGAACAACTATTTTTGTTAACTTGCATTATTTATTACTTTACTACGTAAAAAGTGGTAAAAAGTTAAAAATTTTATAATCAAACACAACTTTCTAGCATTATTCCAATTGAATATTATTAAAAATAATAATGAATTGTTCAAAAAATTAATTTCATGGACTCAAATTAATTATTTACATCACTCTCATTGAAAATTAGGCAAAAAGTGTAAAATTTAAAAAAAACTGCAATTTTTTTAGCATCATTCTAAGAGAGTATTATTGACAATAACAGTAAATTGTTCAAAAATTATTTTTGTTAACGTCAAACCTTAATCTAATTGAATATTGGACAAAAAGTGGAAATTTTTGGGAAAAATCGCGACTTTCTAACCGTATTCTAAGATGAAATGGCTAAAAACAATAATATTTTTTTTTTTAATTTATGTAAATATCTAATTATCAATATGAAGTAATATTTTATGTATTAGAAACAATTTGCATTCTAAAAAACCGCAAAAAAATCATAATTAACGCCAAAAACTCGCAAACCCCATTTTTTCACTTATGGGGTCTTTGTGGGACCGTATAAAACATACTTGAGGGGATGATATTTAAAAACTAATATTTTATTCATATTATACGAGCCTGAATAAAATTTACAAAAAAGTATTTTTTTCTAATGGAAAACACGTGTTAAAATTGATGGGGCTTGCGTCACCTCTAAATATTATTTTTCTTTTTTGAAAACAAAAAAAAATGGATTTATTTTTGTGTGGATCCGAACAAATTTTCGGGCGATATGCATAAAAATTCGAGAAAAAAATTTTTGGACCACCCTACTCTACATGCCAAAGTGGGGATCACTGGGCAAAGACACCAGATAAAAAGCTATGCGAGTACAATCGTTAAACGGATGGAAAGGAATTGGGGAATATTATATTTCAGAATATTTGTGAATATTTAGGAATATGTGGGAATATGAGAGAATATTTGGGAATATCAAGAATATCTGGGAATTTTGAAAGAATATATGGGAATATTTGGTGGGTGTACCAGGAATATCGCAGTGGTCAACCCCTCAGTTTTAATTTAATTCAAAGTTGTAATTCATATTCTAATACACATCCGAGCAATTTTCTTCACTTTTAGGAAAGCTTATTGGTCTTGAATTTTGAGAACTTGAAATTCCAGATGGAAAATTGGACGTATTCCGATAAGTGTGATGTTCTCTCGGCAGTTATAGGTACTATACTGCACGATAAAACAAGAATATATTCAAGTAAACTTTTCCTATCCCGCTGGTAAACACACTTTTCTCTCGTTTTTATGGCATCGTTAGAGTTTTCCAAGTTATGGAAGGAACCTTGAGATCGTAGATTAAATTACATTTTTCCCTGAACTTGAAAGAAATTATCCTCACTTATAATGCAAGTCCGCAAACTTTACGCCGTTTCATTCTCTATTCAGCCACTCAAAACTGTATCGTAAAATAAGCGATTCTGCAGCAATTGAGCAGAATTTTAAATCTCGAAAAAATTTACTTATATTCAAACCCTTATGTGCACACCCAACTTTATCGACGTTGCTACACGCATGGGCTTCCAGGGTGCCCAACTCCATTTTTCAATTTCTTAATTAATTAGGCAATTGAAATCGTTTCCTTGTCGCCTTTTCCAATAAATAAATTTAAAAACACACAAAACCCCAAAAAAATTTACCTGTGTGCCTAGCTGTCCCTAGGCTACAATCCGACGCACAATATCGCACTCGGGTTGCCGCACACAAAATGTAACGAATAATTAATTATTAATTAATAATGAATTGAATTATTATTAATTTTATTATTAATCAACACAACTCAGGTTAATATATCAAATAACTTGATAAGTAATTAATATTCCACTCAAAGTTGAATTTTTATATGGTGGGTACCCGGGTACCCTGGGTGTGTCCGCGACGTATGCATACTTTGATGTCGATTATTTTTGCAAACAAAATTCCTAAATAAATTCTAAATACATCATTTGCTTTGAATTGAGATAAATACGGACGATTCGGAGGCTCTAAATTTTAAAAAGCACCCGAACAGAACCCGAATCGTGTTTGTCAGATCAATTTACTTTACCCTAGTTTCTAGAGCTTAATAATTCAAGGTGGCTACTAAAATGCAAAACGAAAATTTCGGGCAATTTTATAGTTTCTTCCCGAATTGTAAAAACGTTTCCCGGTCATTTAAAAATTATTAAATCAAGATTTAAAAGCTGACATATTTTTGTTTTAAGTAATCAGCTGCAAGTGAAATCAGTCAATATGGAACTCTTCTGAATTTTAAATAAGAATTTGAAAAATGTTGTATTTAGCATTTTAAAAAAATGCCTTCACATTTTAACAACTTCGAAAAGAAGTATTACAAAATTCACATTTAATTTTGAAACGTTTTAGGTAGGACAATTAAAAATGAAGGGACTTGAAAACTATAATTTGCAAATTCCAACTTTAAAAACTGTATTATTTTAAATTAGAGGCCTCGGAAATAAAATGTTATTAAAATAAGGTATTCAAAACTGCACAATTTGAAACTTGAGAATGTTATGAATTTAATATTTCAAACTCAAAACGTCAAAAAATGTTACCTTAAATTGTAGAAATGTTAAGTATAACAAAAAATAATTTTATTTACCTAATTACAATCAACATTTAAAGTAATTGGGTATACTTTATAAGATAATGATTTCTAAGATTTCCGGTCAAAAATATATTTCCAGGCTGTCATTTCCACTACATAAAATTGAAAATTTTTCAACTGGAAACCTTCCAAATTTAATATTTTTCCAACAAATGTTAACAATTACTTCATCTTAAATTGTGAACATTCAAAATTGCAGAATTCTAAATTTGGTTTAAAACTAATTAGTTTTTAAATCAGAATTTTGAAATTATAGCGTTTTTGTACTAGAATCCTTCAAAATTGAATTATTTTGATTGAAATCGTTAAAAATTAATCGTTATCAAATTGTGATTTGTACTTTACAAAACTCAACTATTATTTCAGTTGCAAATGAAAAATGGACTATTTGATAAAATTGAAATTGCAACGTTAAAAATTGAAAATTTAGCACTCGGAAATTTTAACGATTCACAATTATTTAAAATATCATTCAATTCCGAACCGTTCCAAACTATGGAATTTTGAGCACTTCAATATTAAATCGTTACATTTTAAAGAGTTAATTCAGAGGTATGTCTATTCTATATATTTAGTCAAATATCACTTAATTTCAAATGAATAATTTTTTAAAGCCTTTAATTAGAAATTGTTAAATCTGAAACTTTTTCTGGGAGCAAATCGTTTTTTTTCGAACAGATTTAGAATGATTCATTCTTAAAGTCTGTCGCTAATAATTATTATGCAATTTCGAATATTATTGTTTAATTTTTAAAATTACTTTCAAAATTGTTTATTCTCAAACACTTTGCATTTGTAATTATTCATGCGATAAACATTTCAAAAAGCTTCAAAGAGCCAAAATTTAAACTTTAAACACTTGCACTTTCAACTGCAGCACTTCGAACTTTAACACTTTAACCTGCAGCACTTAAAACTGCACCACTTCAAATTGTTGCACTTTAAACTGTAGAATTTTAAGCTTTAACACATTAAACTGCACCACTTAAAACTGCACCAGTTTAAACGGTTGCACTTCCAACGGTAACACTATAAACTGCAACACTTGTAACTACACCGCTTTAAACTAAATCACTTTAAACTACAGCACCTCAATCTGCAGCAATTTATACTGCAGAACATCGAACTGTAACACTTTGAACTCCAGCACTTGAAACTGCACCACTTTTAATTGTTTAAACTGTAGAATTTTGAAGTGTAACACTTTAAACTGCACCACTCAAAACTGCACCAGTTTACACTGCAGAACTACGAACGGTAACACTGTAAACTGCAACACTTGAAACTGCACGACTTTAAACTAAATCACTTTAAATTACAGCACCTCAATCTGCAGCACATGAAGCTGTTGCACTTTATACTGCAGAACTTCGAACTGTAACACTTTGAACTGCAGCACTTGAAACTGCACCACTTTAAATTGTTGCACTTTAAAGTGTATAATTTTAAACTGTAACACTTTAAACTGCACCACTTTAAACTGGAGAACTTCAAACTGTAACACTTGAGACTGCAGTACTTAAAACTGCACCACTTCAAACTGTTGCACTTTAAACTGCAGAACTTCAAACGGTAACACTGTAAACTGCAACACTTAAATCTTCACCACTTTAAATTAAACCACTCTAAATTACAGCACCTCAATCTGCAGCACTTTAAACTGTTGCATTTTAAACTGCAGATCTTCGAACGGTAACCATGTTAACTGTACCACTTTAAACTAAATCACTTTAAACCACAGCACTCCAATCTGCAGAACTTTAAACTGTTGCACTTTAAACTGCAGAACTTCGGACTCTCACGCTTTAAACTGCAGCACTTAAACTGCACCATTTTAAATTGTTGCACTTCAAAATGTAGCACTTTAAACTGCAGCACTTAAAACGGCACCATTTTAAACTATCGCACTTTAAACTGCAGTACTTAAAACTGCACAACTTCAAACTGTTGCACTTTAAACTGCAGAACTTTAAACTGTAACATTCTAAACTGCAGTACTTGAAACTGCACCACTTTAAATTGTTGCACTTTAAACTGTAGAATTTTAAACTGTCACACTTTAAACTGCACCACTTAAAGCTGCACCACTTCAAACTGCAGAACTTTGAACGATAACACTGTAAACTGCAGCACTTGAAACTGCACCATTTTCAACTAAATCACTTCAAACTACAGCACTTCAATCTGCACCTTGTTAAACTGTTACACTTTAAACTGCAGAACTTCAAACTGTAACACTTTAAACTGCAGCACTTAAACTGCACCATTTTACATTGTTGCACTTCAGACTGTAGCACTTTAAACTGCAGCACTTAAAACGGCACCATTTTAAACTATCGCACTTTAAACTGCAGAACTTCGAACTGTAACATTTTAAACTGCAGTACTTAAAACTGCACAACTTCAAACTGTTGCACTTTAAACTGCAGAACATCGAACAATTTCACATAAAATCCAACACTCTTTTTATTTTTTTACACAATTTTTATTTATTCATGTGTTAAAAAATTAAGGAATAACCGCCGTGTGCGAGAAACCGACGCAAAATATTACACGTCGTGTTACCGCACACAGCTTTTAATTATTAATTTTTTAACACATAAATAAATACTAATTCATAAATATAAATATATAAAACAAACTGTTAAGTTCTATGTGGAATTGTGAATAAATGTGAAAAAGGTTTAAAATATGCTCTAGCGGATCCAATGAACAGAACGGTCACTTTCAGGTCGCGCAACTGCGTAACCGTTCCGTTCCGTTCACGCTGTCAAAAAGCGACTTTTTCATGCCTATGCAGAAAACAAATTTTTTCGACCACCTCTAAATTGTAAATTTTGTTGAATTGCAGGTTTCGTCGAGGATTCGCTCAATTCTTTCACTGGTGTCCGTGGGTGCACGTTACACCGGAACCGACGCTGTCACGATCGGAAGCCGTGACGTCGCGTTACAGCTGCGCCGGAAGTCCCGATGCACACACACGGATTTCACGGAACGGTATGTCCTGCTCGTCCTTGGATCGTCCTTGCACAACGACATCCACAACTCCCAGGAGCGAGTCGTGCCTCGAGCTCGACGTTCTGCTCGAAGAAAACCGCAAAAATGAACAGAGAGAAATTATTGAAACTCGACTCGACTGTAATACGGACGACCTTGACTTACCCATCACCTGCACAAGAACCGCACTAGTACCGCCAACACCATCATCGCCAAAGACTGCGACAACCTTAACTTGATCCTAGCGCGTCTTCTTCTTCCATTCAGAAAAAAGAAACGTATTTATCTTTTTTTTCTTTTTGTTCTTCTTCTTCTTGATATTTTCTTTTCTACACCCTCTGCCTCAATAAAAATGTTACATTTTCCAGGAATGTTTATCTGACTGAGTATTTATGGAGGAAAATGGGAACTTTTTCTTTCCATCTGCACTCTGCTCTCCTCTCTTTTAGATTCTCAACGCTATTTATCCTTCGCTTTCTTCAGGGTGAAACGAAACTTATAGGAAAAATGATCATCTTTTTAATACATTACTCACAAGTGAAGAATTTCTAATTGCATCAATTAAAACAAGCACTAAGTACAGTATAATCACTATAGGGTGACCCTTATTTTTCAAACTCATATCTTTTGCCTCTCATCTCCTAGTTTTGTTCGTATTCCCAAAAAAAGTTATCTCTAATATTGAGCGAAATCGGTTAATATTAACCAGTAATGAGTAAGTTACTTTTTAAAAGGAAATAGTTGCCGTTACTGTTACATGACGAAAAAATTAACTAGTTATCGTTATCGTTACCGATTCAAAGTCTTAACTTTTTTTTAATTACTTTTTAAAAAAAAAGTAGCTATCGTTACTGTTTTAGTTACTTTTGTATTTTAATTGTCAGGAATCGAGGGCCTGGGGCTAACATTACCCCGGGACCACATTACCCCATGTGTCACATTTCCCCAAACAGTTGAAGTTTCAACCAAAAATGAAATAATTAAATTTTCAGTTAAAAACTAATGTTAAACAAAATAAAACGAATTTTCAACAAAATAGTTAAAGTTTCAACCAAAAATGCAATTATTAAATTTTCAGTTAAAAACTAATGTTTAAATTAAAGAAAAGCGAGTTTTGAACAAAATAGTTCAATTTTCAAACAAAGAGATGAATTTTGATCTGAACAAGTTAAATTAATTTGAACAAATTACCCGAATTAACCACACAGTTGATTCTTCAACAAGAAAGATGAATTTTTAGTAAAAAGTGGAATAATTAAATTTTCAGTTAAAAACTAATTTCTAAACCAAAAAACGAATTTTTAACAAAATAATTAAATTTTCAATAAAAGAGATGAATTTTCAACTAAAATAATAAATCTTCGACAACAACAAAAATGTATTTTTAACAGAGTTGTTCAACTTTCAACTAAGTAGTTGAATTTTCAAAGAATAAAGATAAAGATTCAATTCAAAAAGAGATATATTCAACCAAATTGTTGAATCTTTGCCTAAAAAATATGTTTTTTAACCCAGAAATGGAATAGTTGAATTTTTAGTTCAAAAAAATTAATTAAAAATTTTTTTAAACTAATTTAAAATGAAATAGTTGAATTAAAAAAAAAATATAATAATTTTAGCAACCCAGTGGACACGAAATTTAAGAACGTCCTAAAAATGTTTCTTGGTCGTGCAAGACAAAAGAGTTTAATTGAACGTTTAAAAAACTATCCTAAGTCAATCAAATAGTTGAATTTGAACAGAAAAAGATCGATTTTCCAAAAAATGGAATAGTTAAATTTTCAGTAAAAAAAATTCATGTTTAACAAAAAAAAAATAATAATAATAACTTCAACAGAATAATTACATTTTCAATGAAAAAGATGAATTTTTTAATAAATGATGAATCTTCAGCCAAAAAAATGGATTTTTAACAGATGGGTTCAACTTTCAAGAAAGTAGTTGAATTTCTAACCAAAAATATGAAGTTTTAGCCAAGAATATTAATTGTCTACCAAAAAAGATGAATCTTCAACGAAGTACATGAATTTTCAACTAAAAAATGAGAAATTTTGAACCAAATAGTTGAGAATATTCAAATAAAAAATACGAATTGTTTAGATTAAACTCAAAATGGAATACAGGGATCACAGCGTAAAAGGAGCTCAAAAAGGAGAAATAGGGTAATTTTCTCACGAAAAAGGGGAAAATAGGGGAAAGATTAAAAAATTATTTTTAAATGTCGATTAATCAATTCAGAGTGATATAAAAAGATCAGTTTTCAACATAAAATGGAATAGTTAAATTTTCGGTTGAAAAAATTAATTTTCCACCAAACTGATGAATTTTCAACTAAAATGATGAATCTTCAATTGGAATCGTAGAAATTTTAAACAAACAAAAAAAATAATTTACAACTAAAATTATCAATTTTTAACTAGAGTAGTTGAATTTTCAACCAAAAAAAAAAAAAACAAATTTACCAAAAAAGACGACTTTCAAGAAAATAAATTAATTTTGAACGAAATAGTTGAATTTTCAACTGAAAAGGACAAATTTTCAATCAAACAGTCGAATTTCGAACTTAAAAAGGATAAATTTTTAACAAAAAGTGGAATATTTAAATTTTCATTGGAAAAAGTAAATTTTCCACAAAACTGATGAATTTTCAACTCGAATAGTTGAATCTTAAACCAAAAAGATTAATTTTCAACCAAAAATAGAACATTTAAATTTTATGTTGAAAAAATTAATTTTTTACGAAACTGGTGAATTTTTAACTAAAATGATGAATCTTCAACTGGAATAGTTGAATTTTAAACAAAAAATATGAATTTTCAACTAAAGTGATGAATCTTTAACTGGAATAGTTCAAATTTCAATAAAAAAATTAATTTTCTACCAAAAAAGACGATTTTAAACAAAATAAATGAATTTTTAACCACAGAGTTGAATTTTGAACTAAAAAGGATCAATTTTCAACCATAAATAAAATAGTTCAATTTTCAATTACAAAAAATTAATTTTCCACCAAAAAAAAACTCGTCATAATTTTTGAGCCAATAGGAAAAATTCATAAATAATTTATTTAAGTACTTACTAATTTCAGAGAGTTTTCCGCGTAATTCAAATATTGTATTTTCAAATATCGTGTATTTAAAGAGAATAGGGGAGAAAGGGGAAATTTTTGGAGAATAGGGGGAAAAGGAGGAATTTCAAGAAAAAAGGGGAAACTAAGAAAAAAAGGGGAAGACTGTGCACCCTGCGTCAATCAAATTGTTCAATTGTCAAGGCAAAAAAACGAATTCACTACAAAACAGTTGAATTTTCAAAACTAAAATATCAATTTTCAATCAAAAGGTTCACTTTTTACCATGATAATACAATTTTCAACAACAACAAAAAAAAACAAAAAACGAATTGCCAACCAAAATGTTGACTTTTCAAGCCAAAAAGAATAATTTTCTAGAAAACAGTTAAATTTTCAAAAAAAAAGTTTTTTTTAGGAAGTTGAATTTTCAACTAAAAACGATCAATTATCAACCAAAAATACAATAGTTAAATTTTCAGTTTAAAAAATTAATTTTCAACCAAAAAAACAAATTTTCAACAAAGCAGTTAAACTTTTAACCAAAGAGACGAATCTTCTACTAATAAATGTATACTGTATACTATAAATGTATATATAGTGCTATATTAAGCACTACATTTTTTACAATAAAATCTGTTCAACATTTGTTTTTTGGGCCATGGCTACGTTTTTTTGGTAGAAATAGCGGAAGCTGGAAAAGGGTCTATCTGTACTTTACATAATTTATGCACGGCCCCTTAGACTCTTTGCTCTAAAATTATTCAAACTTTAGAGAGAAATATTACGTTATTTTGCTGTAATACTAGGAAAATTAATTGAATATTGATTAATTTGCAATCAAAGATAGAATCAATAAATAAAATATTCAGATAATTGAAGCTTTATCTGAAAGAATCTAAAAATAATTCTTAATGGCCGAAGTTTTGTATCATAAATGGTACAGTAATGTACTAAAAATCAAGAACAGAACGCAATTATTGAAGGGTCTCTTTTGTTTCAATAAATAGTCTATCATTGAATGTTTTCCCAGAAGAGGTCTTAAATTTAACATAAATCGATGAAAGCTTTAAATATTTCACGAATCAGAAAACTCGATGTCACTCTTAATTTCTTGATAAATTATTGGTTCTTACCACAATTTTGAAGATGGTTATTATATACAGTATAGCGATGGAAACTTACCTGAAACATAAATAAAAAAAAACTGATTAGAAATTTTTTATTTTCATTTGAACCAATTTAAAGATGTCTTTTTGTAATTTGTCCCAAGTCAACATATAGAAATGGTTAATTTGTAAAATATATGAAATAAGTAATCATGAGGTTTCTATCAAATTTATTTAAAATAGAAATTTATTTGATTTGCATTATTATTTTCCTAAGGATGAGATGTCTACAAATTTTGCGCACTTTTTTTTATCAACTTTATAAAATTTGGATCATATTAGACTTTATTTAAATTCTATGAAAATGATTTTTAAATCTATAGGAATGACGAAAGAATTTTTTCAGGTGGCTGAGGCTTTTCTACTGGCTCTTTATTTTACTTATTTTTTCTACTGTGTTTTTTTCATTCTCTTTTTCCAGCTTACTTTAATAAATATACACAAAAGAAAACAAAAAAAAATAATAAAAAATAATGTTTTAAACTTTCTCCCTCCGCTTTTTCGATTTTGTAGACTTGCCTGTTTTTTCTAGTGTATTTTTCCAGTGTAAAGCCCTAAAATGTGAAAACAATTATTTAAACTCAGCTGGAAAAAAATAATTTGGAAAAATACGAAAATGACTTTTTGAAGAAGAGACAAATCTTTTTGGTTACATAGATTCATTAATTGCTTTTCAAGTGTAGTTTTATCTGAAAAAATGCCTTATTATTATTATTATTACACCATTAAGCCATTTCCCTTTCGGGGTAGGCGTGACTCGCTCGGTTGGAAAGTAGTAGTGTTGGGAAGGACGTATAGATTTTTTAGATTGATCTAGAAATTTCGTCTTATTTATTTAAATAACATGTTCGTTCCGCAACACTGCTCTGACCCAGGTTGCTGATCAATCTCTCTAGCGATCACCCCACGTCAAGAGCCTCACAAAATTGTTATGGGCCCATTAGTATGATTTTTAAAATTGAACTGTAGTTCTAGTACTCAAAATTTAACATTAATTGATTTTACAAGATGATTCTAAATCTGTTTTAAATTAATCAAATGACAAATTTTATTGTTAAAATTTGAAAAGTTAAAATAGTTACATTTTCAACCGGGGATGAGTTTTCAACAAAAAATGTAAAAGTGGCTATTTCAACTAAAAAATATTATAATTTTAAATAAAAAAATACCGAAAAGACGAATTTTAAACAAACAAAAAAATACATTTTTACCTAAACAGATGACTTTCCAAATAAAAAAGACCAGTTAGTTCAATTTTAAGTTAAAAGAGATCACCTTTCAACGAAAAATGGAATAGTTTAATTTTCGGTTTAAAAAATTAATTTTGCACTAAGAAAAAGTTTTCAACAAAATAGTTAAATTTTCAACCCGAGATCAATTTTTAACTAAAGGGGTGAATCTTTAACTAAAAGAATGAATTTTGAACAAATTAGTTGAACTTTCAACTGAGTATGTAGTTGAATTTTCAACCAAAAAAGATGAATTGTAACCGAAAAGTCAAAGGGTTACTTTGTTATCTTTTTTGGTTAAAAATGCAACTGTTTGGTTGACAATTAATAATCTGTTTTGTCTGAGGCTTCAACGATTTTATTAAAGATTAATTTTTTTTAAAGATTTATTATTTTATTCAAAAATTCATCTCTTTGTTTGAATATTTAATTATTGTGTTAAAAATTCTTCTTTTTTTTTGTTTGAAAATGATTTGTTTTAACTGAAAATTTACCTATTCCATTTCTGGTAACAAATTTATCTTTTTTAGTAGAAAATTCAACTATTTGGTTGAGAATTCATATATTTTGTAGAAAATTCGTGTTTTTTAGTAGGAAATTACTCTTCTTGGTTGAAAATTCATCTTTTTGGTTGAACATTCATCTATTTTGTTGAAATTGCAATATTTTTACTTGAAAGGTTATGAAACCTACCTACATAATTTTATTTAAAAGAATTTATTCCCTTATTCTCGCGAAAAATCACCATATTTATCCTATTTTGAGAGCATTTTAGTCTTTGCAGTCAGCAATATTGAAATATAAATGATTTTAATTTAGAATTTTCTTGTTTTCAAGTTCCTATTGTAAAACATCGAAAAATAAATACGTGGTGTGTCAAAGGTTTATTTAGCTTGTAATAAAATAAATTGCAATTTGTCCGAACAGTACTTCTAAAATTTATTCTAACAATGGTGACCTTGGTTTTCACTCCCGAATTCAACAATAGAGTTTCATCTAATCTTGTAAATACAAGCCGATAAATTTAATGTGTAATGGAATCGAACATTTTGAGTAGGTCAGTTTGTATTGACATTACATACCTCGCTTTGTGTGAACACTTTTCGTCACTTATTGGCCTACATTAGACGCTTTTTCCACTTTTTTTAAGTACATTAGTCTGTGGCATCCTTGAAAGTAACAGTAGCAACTCTTTCATGAAATCTCATTAAGACATCATCCATTTAAAATGAAGATCTGAATCGTCTTATCTTATCACTTTCTTTTCTATTATCCGCAGGATCAGCATCGTTATCGAGGCCTCATCCCAGGTCCTAGTTCCCGAGGCGAAACGGCTCGTGATCAAGGCAAGAATCGCGACCACCAAGAGTCGTATCAGATTGGCGAAAAATCGACACTCGTCTCCCTTGAACTTGAATTGCATATTCTCGATTCGTTCACTTGAGGAAGGGTCAGGAACTCGGACATCGCCGAGTAAGATCTCCAGTTTTCCTCAATCCTCATTTTTCACGAGGTTTGATGTCCTGGAAAACAAAGGAAGGAGTCTTGGAAGACGGAGCGAGTTCGGAAGACGGAAAGAGAGAGGTGGATCCACGGAGAAATAAAAAGGAGTAAGGCGAACAGACTTGGATACCCGGAGGACAAAAGCCGAAAGAAGTAGGCGGTGGAGAAGAAGAAGCCAGAGTCTATCTTTCTCGAAAGTGCGAGTGAGATTAACCCTCGGTTTGAACGAGTAGGCTTCCCTTCGCATCTGGCGAGAAACTTCCAGGAAGGATTCCTCCTCGCGACCGTTTCAGGAAGAACAAAGTAGACGGGCAAATGCAAAAATAAAACACGAACGATTTTTAAGAGGCCTCTCGCCAATCTAGCCTAGGCTCCAGTTTTTCGAGCAGCCTCGAAACCGGGGAGGAACTGGTCCTAGGGCCCAGAATAGAGAGACAAAGAGAGAGGAAGTGAGGGGATCAGAAAGGGCGAATGTTGCCGGACTAGTGTGCCGTCAAACTTCTTCGGCTCTGTAGGTTGTGGATTATAAGTTCGCTCAGAGCTGGTATTCAGTGGATAAAGTGCGCGAGTGTGTTTCTAGGTGATTTCCCTTCCCCAGGAGGTGGTGAGTTGTTGAAACAAGAGTTGGGTGGTGTTGTTGGTGCTCTTTCTGCTTCTGGTTTTGATCAACCAGCAGAGAAGAGGGACAACCACGTGAACATCATTTGCAAGCAAGAACCACATACATTATCACGGATCACCCTCAGCTGTTTCACGCCACGCCCACCCTCGATGATAGGAGGCACATGTCCATTGCTGCCGCTGAAAATGCAGGGTGAGTCCTGATTTACCAAGTTGCAAGCAAGGTGGTCACTAATCACTCGAAATTTGGGAACAAAATCCGGTTCATTCACGGTTTTATAAACAATCTAACCTTCAGGGCTCGGATTCTGCGACGTTTCCCAACTTTTTTCAAAAAATCCGACTAATCGACTTTCAAAATTGAATAATTTCTAATTTCGTAAATCTTTTGCTCTATTCCCCCTTTTCAAAGAATTCCTCTTTTTCTCCCTGTTTTTAAGAAACTTCCCCCTTTTCTTTTTCTCGCTTACATGCGAACTGAATTAATAGAACCCTGTAAGAAAATCCAACTACTTTTGGTTGAAATTTCATTCTTTTTGGTTGAAAATTTTATTTTTGTTGTTGAAAATTCATCTTTTTTGGTCACGAATTTAACTGTTTTGTTGAACAATTCCCTTTGAATAGAAAGTTATTTTTTATTCTAGAAAAGTAATATTTTTTGGTTAAAATTTCATCTTTCTTGGTTGAAAATTAACTTTTTTGATAAAAATTTAACCGTTTTCTACAAAATTGATCTTTTTGACATGAAAATTCAATTATTTGGTTAAAAATTCAATATTTTTATTGAAAACTCATCTACTTGGATGCAATTCATCTTTCTCGGTTAAAAATGACCATTTTTGTTGAAAATGTAACTGTCTTCTGAAAAATTTGTATTTTTGGTATGAAAATTCGACTATTTGGTGAAAAATTCGACTATTTGGTTGAAAATTTAATTATTTGGTTGAAAATTCATCTTTTTGGTCTTTTTGTTGAACAGTACCATTTTGGATAGAAAATTCTTTTTTATTCTAGAAAAGTAATTTTTTTGTTTGTTAAAATTTCATCTTCATTGGTTGGAAATTAACCTTTTTTTTTGAAAATTTAACTGTCTTCTAAAAAATTGATCTTTTTGGCATGAAAATTCAACTATTTAGTAAAAAATTCTACTATTTTGTTGAAAATTCGTCTCTTTTGATTGAAAATTGATTTATTTTGTTGAAAATTCATCTTTCTTTGCTGAAAATTCACCTTTCTTGGTTGAAAATGAACTTTTTGTTGTAAATTTAACTGTCTTACAAAATTCATCTTTTTGTCTTGAAAATTCAACTATTTGGTCAAGGTTCAATATTTTTGTTTGGAAATTCGATCATTTGGTTGAAGATTCATCTTTGTTGGTAGAAAATTCAACTTTTTTCTAAACCATTCGACTTTTTAACTTGAAAACTCCACTCTTTTGTTTAAAAAATTGGTCTCTTTTGGTTGAAAATTCAACTACTTTGTTGAAAATGAAACATATTTCGACTTAAGCTCATAAGAATTTAAAGAGCTTTATATTGAATTCTGGATTGTTTCTATTTTTATTTTATTTAAAAGAATTTATTCCTCTATTTTCGCTCAAATCTCAAATTTAAAGCCTAATTGTTGAGTAATTTCAAAATTAAAACGTTCACAATGAATGTTCCAGAAATTCAAAATTAATATAAATTATAAACTTCTGTCATTTGAAAATAATACAAGTTGATGAGTTTTAACAGTTCAGGAAGAAATATTTTGAACCCAGAATCATCTTTAAAAATTTTATGCGACTTTTAGTGATTTTTTTTCGAACTTCTATGCGAATTTTTTTCATCCTTCCAGTCGATCCGAGCCCTGAACCTTTCTTAAGATCAAAGCCAAAAGTTTTGCACAGATTTTACTATGGTTTTTAGAAGTGAAGATATTGGATTATAACTTTTTTTTCAAAGTTTGACTAAACAATTTGTTCGATAAAGTGATGACTATTTGAATTTAAAAACTTTAAATCGCGGATTATCAAAAAATGGTTCACATTTTTGTTAAATTTTTGATGTTTTTAAAGCTAATTTAGGTATTTATCTTTTTATTTTTGATTCGGATAGAATTTTTCTTCCTTTTTCCAAATTCCCACCGTTTTTTTCTCTTCAGTTTTTAAAGGCTTTGTTTTGAACAATTTAAATTACCTATAGCATATTTAAAAAAACGCAAAATGACCGGCAATTGTTTTCAAATTTGACCACCCTTGACCTCTTTTTAAAGCATTTTACAATTTTTTATTTATTGAAAATGCATTTGAAACACAATTTGGTTCTGAAATAGTAGTTTATTTTCACAGAAAATCATCATATATTTAAATGGGTGGTCCAAAAATGACATTATTTATGTTGTTCTTAATGGCTCCGTTACAAATTATTCTTTTTAGTTTGAAAATATCCCCTGCATTTTGGCAGAATTTGAAAAAAAAATATGTAGTGGTCTCCCAAGCCCTTTTTTGAAAAAATTGCTTATTTCATTTTAACCGTTGATAATGAACTATTCTACTTTGGAATGCATCCATTGTTTAATTTTTAGTAAAATACATCACTCACCCTTCCCATTTTTGCGAAAACTTGCTTATTTTAGTTAAATTACCGTTATTAATGGATTATTTTACTTTGGAATACATAAGAATAAAATACATGAATGTCAAAGTAAAAAATTACATTACAAACGGTAATTAAAATAAAATAAGCAATTTTTTGCAAAAATAGGTCTGATAGTCCTCTAAATATATTTTTATTAATTGTAGAAAAATTCAGGAGACATTTTAACACTAAAATGAACCATTTGTAGGGGAGCCATTTAAAAAACCAAAACTTTTTGGACCACCTTAATATTTAAGGTGGTAGTCGTAACAAAAAACAGAAATGCGAAAAAATAGTTCTTCTATGAAGAAAGATTAAAATGAGCAAAAAGTGCCTATTTTGACAATGTTTTTTATAATTGAATTTTTTCTTACTATTATTTTTTACCAATTTTTAAAAAATAGTTGAATTTTAATAATTGATGGCTTATTTTACCGGGGAAATTGGAAACAGTAGAGGTGTAAGAAATTTTTTTCCATGAAAACATAAGGCATGATTCATTAAAATTCAACATTTTTTCTCAAATTGGTAAGACGCGACAGTACGAAAAAATTCCATTACAAAAAATATTATAATATCAATTTAATTCTTAAAAGCATAAAAAACTTTTTTTTACAGAGACCTGATTTTTTGTATGACAACTTTCTTAAGAGAAAAATAGTTCGTTGAATAACAGAAGTTGAAAACTGAAAAAGTGGTTTGTTGTTGTTTTTTCAAATTGTAATTTGAACAAGTATTTGGATTTCAATGAACAAAAATTATTTGATTCGTTAAGCAAGTTTGTCTAAAAAACTAAAAAAAAATCCGGTCGTTTCCGAGTTTTTTCGATTTCTTGGTCCAGGTGCCACCCTATCATTGCTGCAATTCTGCCAGCTGATATCCTATGACCGTTTAAATACACTTCGAGAGGAAGAGAATGTCAAAGCGAGAGGAGAGATAGAGTGACAAAGGGAGATAAAATTAGAGGAGGAGAGAATTAAATTGCAGAGAGTTGTGGGTTGGAACCAGGTTTGAACAGAAATACAGAGAACCGAATAGAACACGAGGGAACTTTGTAATGGTTGGGCGCCGCTGAGAGAAAGAGTAAAAGAGAGAGAGAGCGAGAGAGAGAGAGTGGGGTTAGCAAGAAAAGGGTTAGTGGGGTGGGGGGAGCCTTGGCCCGGATCCACCGGTGGCTTTACCCTGGAGATCAGTGTCGTGGGCAAGTCGTGGGGTCCGCAGGGACCCCATCGAGGGTCCCTGCTACATGACGCCACTCCACGTGATGTCGAAAAGTATCTGATTACAGGGATTCGCGTTTACTTTTCGTGGAGTAGTCAGTAGAACGAGAGTGAGAGGCACCTTGACTTACGTCGAGGAGCCGAGCTCTACGCTCTGAAAGTCTGAACAATTTGAACAATTTGAACGAACGTCTTTCACCACTGCACTGCTTTGGTAACTCCAGAGTTCTGCCGTTCTACGGAAAAAGGCAGTAACTGCAAACAACAATCTAATAATTAGTTTTTTATATCACTGAAATAGTTGAAGAGAGATCTACTGATATGTCGAAATCATTTGTTTAATTTGTTAATATTGTTTAAATTAATTATTGCATCGTCAGCTAAAAAAGGCAGCAACTATACCCAAAGTGGGAAGCTAGCGCCTGAATTCGGGGCCGATTTCTACGCAAGAAGACCATATCTGCCACTTGCTGCCTTCTTGCTTGGAAGTCGCCGAGTCTCGCGGCATCGAGTTTTCTGGAAAAAGGCAGCAACTACCATCAAAACCCATTATAATTCTCTTATTGTCTTTTGCCGTAGATTCGTAGAAACGCTTTAGAAACGGAAAGATTCAAACGTTTTCGTCGATATTCTTCGTATATTTTCAATCATTTTTTTCTCGGGAACTATTGTATATAATTGAACGAATGTTTTTTTCTCTTAAAGGTATGATCAAGGAGTGAAAAAAATTTTGTTTGATGGTAAAAAATATTTATTTATTTATTTATAAAATAAAATACATGTGCGAAAAAAAATATTTCTGCTGGCGCAAGTGATTTCTCAAAAATGACCGAGCGTATCGACTTCAAATTTCAACACGATATTCAGGACTATCATGGCTATCGTCCGAACCTCCAAGTTGTTGATATTTTGATTCTAACTTATAATTTCACCTGACCATTGGGGTGATGATATAGATTAATAAACTTATCAGATTTTCTGTTTCGGATTACCAGGAGAGCCAAAATCACCTGCGCTAGCAGGAAAATTTTTTTGCACACATGCATTTCAAACAATTTTTTTCACTCTTCTTGATCATACCTTCAAGAGAAAAAAACATTTGCTCAATTATATACAACAGTTCCCGAGAAAAAAATGATTGAAAATACGATTTTTTTATGCGTTCAGATTGGAATGCCCTCTTAATTTATATTCCCTTCAACAGTTCATTTATTTTAGAATTATATAATGTCGTATGACAATAAAAAAATTAATGAGGAAAAAGAGTCAAAAAAATGTTGCTCTAACTTTTTTGAGCTGTGGCTTATGAGGACGGTTTCTTCGTTGACTTTCAATTCTGTAGATGTAGAGTAATGGTTCTGACTACCGACTTCTAGGCGATATATATGTAAATGTCTTCATTCTAGGCAGGACCATTAACATTTATAGACAAAAGACTCGCAATCAATTCTTCTTTAATTTTTAATTACCTTTTCTGTTATGTGTTTAGAGTGTAGCAATAGTGTGTGTTAAAATTAAACCAAAAGTTTGAAATGTATACTTTTGCAATTATAAATAATATTCAGACGTTATGCGATCGTATGATGATGAATGGATAGTCCTGTAAACAAATGAATGATTTCTTATCATTTTTAAAATTAGCTCCGGCATTTTCGTATGCCAGTGGTTCGCCAGTACAAAACCAGTACTGGTATACAGTACCGCACGCCAGTACTGCGGAGCACTACCAGTCAGTACTGGCCAAGTAGAGATGCTCAGTACTGGGATTTCTGGAAACTGACCTGGGCAAGTACTGCGCCATGCTGTTTATCCACCAGGGAACCTGAAGTTCGCTGTATATTGTACTGTTGTTCAGAAAAGTAAAAATTCAAGTTCACTAACCCCATGAAATGTATCAGTACTAGATAGCGAATAGCAGCAGTTTTTTCACATTGACTCACAGTTATAATATGTATAAACTATTACTTCAAGATATTTCGAAACATTCCATGTTTTCAGACCTGACCCCGAAAATTTCCGTTTTTATTTCAATATAACTATTTTTTATATATAATATAATATATTTATTAAACATTCTGTATATTAGTACCGACCACAGTTACCATCTATCCGGGACTTTCCGGTATCTATCGGAAACGCGGAACCAGAAATTATTTTTCTCTCAGTCAAAACTCAATTTCCTCTAAGTTCAGAAGAAACGTCTATTCGGGTCTATCCGCGACCTATCTGGGAGTGTATCGTTGAAAAAATAAACAAGTTCGACAGTTTATGTGCATCCAGGTCTATCCATAACTTGTTTGGGGCACGGAAACACAAATTCATTTCCTCGAAGTTCAAATGAAGCATCTATCTGGGCATATCCGGGATTTGACCGGTAGTTTTTGCATCGACAAATTATAAAGTACCGCAATGTACGCTTAACCTGGTCTATCCTGGACATATCCGGGACATGGAACCAGAATTTTATTTCCTGTGTAGTCAAAAAGGTTGTATGTCTGCGTCTATCTAAGACTAATCTAGGACTGTTTGCAACGATAAAGAGATCAATTCCGATAAAGTATGTTTTATCGAGTGTATCGGAGAACTATCCGGGACGTGGAACAAGAAATTTCAGCTGTAATGTGAAAAAGCTCAAAATTTTTCGCTCTATACATCATTCGTATGAATGTATAACTTTTCTTGAAACGTATTTACATTTATCCCCGGATATCGATACAGTGTTCACTAGAGTGGCCCAAAAAACGTTTTTCGAGCTAGTGGACAACACCCCAAAAGGGCCACCGGGCACTTGAAAATCCCAATATTTAACATGGAAAAATTTGGGATTTTCGAAAAATTGAATTGATACTTCAGCGTTTGATGGAAAGTTGCCCAATTTTTCAGGAATTGAAGTGGATTGTCTACGAAATAAAACCATATCATAAAATTGTATTCCTACCTCGCCCCCACGTAACCCCCACCGTCCACAAATGCAACACCCCAAATATGCCCCAAAAATAAAAATGAAACATATTTTTGGTATTATTGTTCATTTTCAGCATTTTCAGCCATCTCTTGAATACAAATAAATATTAATGGACAATGTAAATATTGCTTATGACTTATTGAACAGTTTTTAATTGTTTAAATAAATGTAACTTATTGAAACAATTATTTTGTTCCTAAAAGTGTGAAAAGTAATCTTATTTTCTGAATTAAATGTAATAATTAATCATTCTTCGGAGTCGTGCATTTTTTAAAAACATTTTGTGATAATTGGAACATTTAATTATTGTTTATTTTAAAAATGTCAAAAATCGAGCCAGAGTTGTCCACTTTTTCCTCAAATTGGTATCCTGTGCTACTTATTGTTGCATACTCACATAACTGAAATGATACTTTTCTGCTGATGTTTAACAAATGTATATTTGATCAAACAATTTTTATTTGCTCAAGCATTTTTTTTCGAAAATGTTAAAAAAATAATATAAAATGGAACACATATAATTATTTTTCTGGTTGTACAATGCACAGAAAGAATATATTAACGATCTTTTAATTCTTTAAACAAATTGAATTTCATTCAATAATTATTTTTCCCGAAAAATATTATTAAAACTTAACAAATAAATTCTAATTCTAATTCTATTTTCGGAATTAAACATAATATCGAATGATATTGAGGAATAATCAATTCTGCTAAAAACTTTGTCATTGTTCAAACAATCAATTATTGTTTAATTTAAAATTTCCTTAAATTTGAGTCAGGATAGTTTAAATCTTTTTTGACATTTTTTATATACTGTTATACGTGTTCTATTTTATATTATTTTGTCAAAAGTTTTTGCAGAACAACTGATTAGGCAAATAAAAATTTCATAACAAAATACAAGTTTGTTAAACATCAGAAGAAAAGTAACAAAGTTATGTAAGGATTCAACAATACGTATCATATGATACCAACTGGAGAAAAAAGTGGACATCTATGGCTCGATTTTAAGAAACATTGAAAATCAACAATAATTATTTGTTTAAGTAATCACATTTTTTTAAATTTACTACTCCAAACAATGACTAACAATTACCAATATTTGAAAAATTAAAAATGGTTCAAAAAGTCATGGGGCATATTCAAATTATCCACTAGTAATTATTTGTATTGCAAAAGAAGGAAGAAAATACTGAAAATTGACAATAGTACGTAACAATGTAGTTTTTTTTTTAATTTTTGGGTTATATTTCAGGCGTTGTGGGTGGGAGGAGGTTGGGTTTAAATTGAAAGCTATTGGTATGGCTTTATTTCCTAGAAACTTCTCTTCAATTTCTGAAAAAGTTTAGCAACTTTCGATCAAACCATGAAGTATCTGTCCCACTTTTCGAAAATTGCAAACATTCCTATATTAAATATATGGAATTTTCAAGTGCCCGGTGGAACGTCATAATGTTACAATGTCAAAGAAAAAAAATACGGATTTTCTTTCTCCAGAACTCCACTGGAGTAAAAAAAAATTACAATGCATTTTTGGACCAGCCCAATGTTAGCATTGAACTTTAAAGATAGAATATTTCAGGTCCAAGTCTGTTTTATCTGGAACTAGTTTTTTAACTTGAATTCTCAAATACATTATTTATAGTAGCTGCTGTTGTTTTAACTTTTGTGACAATTGTGAAGCTTCGTAATTTGATCAGAAATCACAAATTAATTCAATAATTTGATTGAATATTTAAATATTATAATTAATATTCCAAAAATTTAAAATTAAATATTTAAATTAGGCCTTTTTAAATACACCTATTCATCAACTGTGTAAAACAAAATAAAAAAATAAATATTCCTCACTAAGCCCAGGCAAAACAGCTTGGCTGAGATTTTGTCGACACGATTCAAGCGATTCGATGGCTCAATTGTCTAGGGCATGCGGCAGATAATCAGGTTAAGACTCACGTTAAGGTAGTTTAGGTAGGATTCGAATCCCCGCGGGTGTTATTTTTCAAAGCGTTTCAGCGTGCGATTATGTTTCTAAGTGACCGTGTGTGCAATTGTATAATTTCTAAAATAAATTAAGTGCAGTGACGAATATAAAAAACAATTTTTTTGCAAATGTATTATTATATTACATCATCTGGTTCGAACTGCTGTACTGAATAGATCCCAGCAAGGACCGGATAGGGCCCGGATAAATCTTTCCAAGCGCCCCGTACAGGACCCGGATACGAAATTGTATGCCGATTACATCCCGGCTAGAACCGGATAAGACCCTGATAGAATTTTCAAGCACTCCGTATAGGTCCCGGATAGAAAATTCTATGCCGAATAGATCCTGGATAGAACTGGATAAGACCCGGATAAATATATGTCCTAGCATCCCGTGAAAGTCCCGGATGGAACCGGGGGACAAAACCCGTAGTTCACCCCTGATAGGCCCGGATATAATCTTCGAGTCTATCCGGGTTCTATCCGGAACTTTAAGCAGGGTTCATTCATTTTAGGAATGAAAGGGACTCTTAAGAACTAATGTGAAACTCTTCAACACTACATTTCTTACATTTCAGTCTATAACTATAACTATAAACTATAAGTTTATGACTAAGATATTTTCCAACTTTGGAAACATATTTTTGAAACTTACTCAAACAAATAATATTTTCTTATATTTCTACAAACATGGAAATTGTAGGGGCGAGATATAAAAAACAGGGTGCTTTTAAATACTGTGGAGTAGTTCACTGTGTTCTATAAACAAATTGACATATTATATTGGTGAAATATCAGTCTATAAGTAAATGTTAAAAAACTGCTTTTATTCACTACCTGATAATGATAAATTGTCATGGGAGTAGTCAATCCTCCTAAGAATAAGGGTGCTTAACTGTTTATGTTATTTCCTTTTTAATTGAAAAATATATGTCGATATAATCATTCAAAGATTGAAATTTGAAAGGTATGTTGTTACTGATTATTGTTACCCTTGCAATGAATTTTATATCTACAATCCCGTAACACGTCAATTTTAATTTCTTCATTTCTTAGTAACAGTACAATATACAGAGAAATTCATGTGTTTTCAAACTTTCTTTTTCAATTAAATGTGAAGAAAATCACATTCGACATCGTAAGAAGTAAGAGTTTTAACCCCTTGATATACAAAATATTCCGCAGTGAGTGCTTGTCTGTAAAAAATAATATGACGTTTGTTTCGTTAAAAAATTAAAATTCGTTTTGTGATATTAAAGAAAAACTGTCTGACGACAAAATGTACGGGTGGTGATTACCACGCACCTCTACGAATTAGAATGTGTAAAAAAGTACGTGTCTGCTATTTTTTTTATGTATTAGAACATATCACAAAATAAAGAATGCCAGTGAAGTACACCTCGCACAGCAATAAATTCACTTTTTGGTAGGGTGGGCCGAAAAAAAAATTCCAATTTTATTATGGCTAGGAAAAATATTTTTCTACACATGATTTTTTCACATTTTTAAAACGATATCTTCAGTTAGCAGAAACTTTTTGAAGTTTGATTCTTTGAAAACCGTGATTCTTTCGGATATATTTGAATTTTGTCAATTCCAACGTTTTAACTTTGAACTAAAATAGATATTTAACCTTAGCCTTTAAACATGTTTTGAATTAAAATCGTATTATTCACAGAAGAATGTAATAATGTAAAACATTTTATAACACATCAAATTTTTATGAATGTATATATTCCTGTTTTAGACCAAGTTACACTTGCAGGTTAGGTTATTCCATTTTCATAATTGTAGTACACACACTTTGTCTGTATACCCAAGCATTATCGTCACGAACATTGAAATTATAAAAATAGTACGATAGTAAAAATTTTGTATAGTAATTCAGATTTTTTGGCTTCAAAAATAATATCGAGCAGCAGCAACTATGAACACAAATATCTTTTGCTTCTAAACTTACATGTATTTGAAGGTACTAAAAGACCCTTGAAAAGGTTATTGAAAACAAATTTATGATCTTGTACCATTGTTTGCTATCTTCGAAACTTCGTTTTTCAAATGAACATTCTATTGTTACGTCATGGAAAACGCAAAATACTTCCTCCTTAATTGAATTCCTCGTTTTAGTTGAGATTGAAGATCTCGCACAGGGAATAGGAAAGAGTAGCCAATAAATAAATTATAAATGAGCATATGGTGAGCAGCATTTTGCTTTGCAGCTTTTTTCGTAGATGCAGGCTCACCTTCGTATGAATGCCTTATATTGAATTTATGTACGATACACTGAGCCTCAAACGGCGGTAGGTTAATATTATGAACTAATGATTTTACAATATATATTGGTTCAGAAAAGTCGTACTCAATGCTCATTTCGTTAAGGGTTTGTACAGCAGAGGATTTCGAGATATCTCTTTCCATTGCCATGTTATCTGTAAAAGAGAAAGGGCAATATTTTGATTTGTAGATAACATGACATTGGGAATTAAATTAAACTATACGGTATTATAATATATAGTGTTTATTTGATCAGTAGTTAGCCATTAACATAACCTTTAAATTTACAAAACTATGACAAGACGTGCAATTGTACTGAAATGTACTTGGAAAAATAAGAAAACAAGGTAAAAAGTCAATTTTATTGTAATTATAATCATGGTACTTACGTACTGAAATTTCGCGAAGTGTACTTATTGAATACAATTGCACTTTAAATGGTAACAGTAGTGGTCACATCTATATATACATATTTTAATTATTGTCCTCAAGAATGTCAGTGTCAGCATCCGAATTCTCTTTCGGAATTATTATTCTACAAAATTTAAAAGGATTATCCAATCTTACGTGAACATCATAAAACAGATACATATGTATTTACAAGATTAAATATCAAAATTGTAAAATTGGATTTACAAAGTATAGTATAAGTAACTACTTAAACATAAGGAGAAAAAAATGTATATAGCTTCCTATTAGAAAAATAATTTTTACATTGACAAAAGTGATATTTTGCAAGAACCGTTCTTCTAATAGTATATAGACAGATGAAAAAAAACATAATTAGCATTTTGTATAAGTAGGTAAACAAAATTGCCTATTAAGGGCTATAAGAATATAAAAACCGAATAGGTGGTGTGGTCCAGGATGGATTCTTTGCAGGGAAGGTTATAAAACTGAGTCATGTTAAGTCATCAAAGATAAGGTAGACCAGGTAAAGAAATAGTTATCATAAAAGTCAAATAGTTATTAACCGTAAAAATTTTAATTTTCAAAAACGGAAGAATGTTAAAGAAAAAAGAAGTAGAGAAGTTTAGTTTAAAATTAAAGAAAGAGTCTGAAAAAGAGCATAGGGTGTCACAAGTTTGTAATTGTGTGTGTAAGGGCTTCTAAGGGGTGTTCTAAAATAGAGGTATAGGAGTCAGTAGTCCCTTATAGATCCTTTGTTAGATTTTCGACTAAACTTGGCCTTAAAATCGATGCATTCGTTGAGGTTTTCGAGCCTTGAGGTGATTTTAGAAAGATTTGGCATTTTTTGAAAAATTAAATTAGGGATATGAAATGAAATATCTTCGGGTAAATAAAGAGAAGTTTCTTAATTTTTCTCTAATTTTTCAAATGTTTCTAAGAATAGGTTCTTTTTTTTATGAAGAACTGTTAATATTATATATTTATTAGAATTTGCCCAAATTTATTGAAGAAATTAAGTTATTGTATTAATATCAATTTTATGACTACTCGCATTGCAAACGTCAGATCTCCCGTACATCCTATAATGAGTTTAATATATTTCTCAATTATCTCATGCTGGAAATTATATAATTCGAACCTGTTTGAATAAGAAAAAAAATGATATTCTTCGAAAAGGATTTGAATATTAATAATAGGCTCAAGAAAAACGTCAAATTAATGCGAGAAAAGAGAATCGATGTACGAAGCTGTCGCATCAGATGCCTCTAAGGTTTTGTGTGCATTTAGGAATATTACTATAATTTCTTTCGAAAATTTCTGTGTGAAATAAATATAGCCATAACATAAGCAGATCAATTTGCTTCATAAAAACGACGATAAGAGAGTCTATACGCTGACAGTGGATGGAATCGATCTGAAATTAAAATGATAAAGGCTTGTCGTTTAATTATTAACGGTTTGAGATTTTATGAATGAGCGTTTAAGTCTATTGACATGTACTACTGCAGGTTTGCCTTTTATGTCAATTTTCACGTTTCCTTTTCCTAATATTTCTAGGACTTCATAAGGCCCTTTGTATTGATCATCAAACTTTTTCTTAGGTTCTTTTCCAATTAATAAAAACACGTTATCTCCTGTTTTTATTTCTAATGGATTAACTTTTCTATCATGATATATTTTTGACTTTTCTTTAGCCGCAATTAAATTGTGTCTGGCTTGAGTTCTCATTTGATATAATTTTGTTATAAAATTCGTTAGGTAATCGTCATATGTTTGCAATTTTTCTTGTTTTGTTAGATGTTCATTTGATGGTTAACGAGCCAATTTACCGAAAACTAATTCATAGAGCGTACACTTTGTACCTTCGTGGACACTTGTATTGTAAGAAAACATGGCTAATTCAAGCCAATCGTCCCATTCGGAA
>JAABKJ010002771.1:0-27185 GCA_011634705.1 Andricus grossulariae
TCTAATTATGAAGAAAAAAATATGAAAAAATCGGGTGACACCCTTAGTCAAAATGATAACACTTCTTATTTATCTTCTCAGAATTTAATTTTTTGTAATGAAACAGAAAGAGTTGGAATGTCTATCGTCAGTACTATTGGGCGTGAATCTACAGATAATGGCATCGTTTCCATTATGTCTAAAATAATTTCGTTTATCAAAGAAGACAGTTTTTCAAAACCAAAAAACGGTTCAGAGAAAAACAATGAGGATGCAAACTTCGTTCTTCAGCTCAGAAAAGTGAATATCAAAAGAATAAATCAATGTGCTATTCAAGATGAAACAATAATGCGTACTTTTCGAAGAAACACAAATAGAATAGATGGCTCTAGGAAGCATACTTCCAAAAATTTTAAAGATAATATACCCACACTTGAAGGAAATTCGACTGCAATTCTGGACACCTCACATGTCATTGGAGAAATTGAAAAGCTCTTCTCTATGAAAGAATCGAAGAGCAATATAATAATATATACAAAATTGGGAAACTTTACTCCTAAGCTTAGGAAGCCCGATATTATAAATCATGAATTAATTGAAGCTAATTTCCTGTCTATAAGTGGAGCAAATATTATCAATGGAAATAAAATAAAGACACCTATGCTTTCAAACGAATATACTCAAACAAAAGATACGCAGCCTATTCATCAATGGAATATTGAATCCTCACCAGGAGACATTGAAAAGTATTCAAGCGGATAAAACCAAAAATTAATTTGGAAAAAGTGACTAAAACCTTCTGCCAAGCCACCTTACAAAATATTCAACAAAGTGAAAAAGTGGGGAAAGCACCCAGGCAGACCTCCGGACTTTTTCCACAACATGGAACAACCCGACAAATAAGGACTAACTATTGTAAGAGAAGGAAATGGGAATGTCTTAATTATAAAATATTGTGCTCCGAAACCTGGTCGAATTTATCGTACGAAAAATATACATCATCGAATTATAGGAACCAAAGAAACATTACTTAATAAGTAGCATGCGAATGAGAAAATAGGTGCAGTATGAAAAAATCTAGGAGAAAAAAATTGATTAAAATAAAATTGATCAAAAAAATATTAAATAAATGTAAAAAATAATATATAATGAGAATAAGAAATAGAAACTAATAAGTAAATAAAATATAGATAAGCTTCGATTACACGAGAAATAAAAATAAGAGAAATGAAGTGGAAATTACCACCAGCGACAATTTATACATTAAGAAGGACAAAATTAAGATACTCTAAGTATGTAACACAAATTAAATTCAGTATTCGAATGGCTTTCGATCTAACAGGATCGCGTTTGAAAATTATAAATAAAAAATTCCACAAGTGTTACAAAACGTGCAAGATAACAAACTATATCTTTGGAATGCCAACTGCAGGTAAAGAACAGATTTTTTTAAGGGATCCTACCTTTAAACACACAATTAAATAACAATACAATAACGAAACATATGAAAATACCTTTAAATAAATTATAAATTACAAACAGTATGTACCCCACAAAGGATCAACTATCTCCAGTACAATTCAAATAAAGCACACAATGTATAAAATTGAAACAAAATCACTAATATTGAAGATAAATGAATGTTTCCAAAAACTTTTTTGCATCCATTTGTTTAGGGGAGCACAGTTAACCCGTACTTTAAAAAAAATTGAAACTAACACTTTTATTCGCTGCAATTGTTTAGGGGATCACTGAAGTCCAAAGCACCATCAGTAATATAAATGTTATTGCCTCATTCACTCACTCGCTATCATCCTCATTCATTATAGGTTAACTTGGACACAAATTCAACATAAAATAACTTATTCTGAGACAGAAACAAATATCTTCCCTTTTTCTTTGTTAAACGAAACAATCTTTCCAAAATTTTAAAGATTCCTTCGTTTACGGGGGCACTGAAGCAGTTCAGAATATTTGTAACGGTAAAAATAAAAATATTCATTCAGAATGAGAGACAAATATTTATAGTACGCTACTGAATGACCTTTCCTAAATTCATAACCAAAAGGCTTACATATATATCTCAAGAATGTAGCTATTACGTGAAACGAGTATGAATCGAAGGAAAATCGACAATTGCGTGCGCATTCATTAATGCAAAAGAGGGGATGAAAGAGTCCCATGAATGGAGAGACCCACTCGATACGAGGACTGATCAAAGAAGATCACTCTGCGCTCGATATCACCAACGACAGGCGCTTTTGCCAGGACAGGCTCCTTCCGTTTTGCTACCAGCTCCAATTCGGTGACAGGTCGTAGTTAAATGCGAAGCTCACTCATAATTATATGTTTTAGGAAATGTCCAGGTGGACCAAAGTGCCTATAACGATTAGATAATTTAATTCATAGAAATTTATATGAAAAAATATTAATATCACAAAAAATTTAGATTACATAGTTTATGTGGGACACAGAGAAGTTGATTCTTTTTCAACCCATCTCAAGTATGGGAACTCAAAAATCAGCTCTTTGGAACGCCAACATAACATAAAAGTAGCCATTTTCCTTTAGAGAGATCTGATAAAATGAGGGCCAGATAATTTTTGAAAGTTGAGAGAAATTGATTCTTCTTTAACCCATTTTAAATATGGGAACTCAAAAATCTTCTCCATACGATTTTTAAATAATGCTGTCTGGTAATCACTACAGTTCTCAGTTCATGTAAACGAATGAATTAGGTGTAATTAAGGGTTATAAAGAATGGAAATTCAATTGAATTGTTAACCCATTTAAAATATGGGAACTCATCCAATGAGTTATCTCGCATTACAAATCTAATTAGAGCACACTTTATAACTCTTTGTGATCCCACATTCTTCTTTTCATAGCGTTAAATTATTTAGAGTTTAAATCTTAATCTTTGTCGCTAACAGAATCTCTTATTTCAGATTTAATACTCTCTCAGGATTGGTGCCTATGTATATATTCGGGACCAATTTCCTGAACGCAGAAAGTTAGATCCGTCGAAAAATCAATGGTTGTAGACACTTTTCTATAACTAAGATTTAGCGATACAGTTGAATTTAGAATCATCAACTAAAGTTGATAAAAACATGAATAATTGTTAAAGATGAATCATATAACAGCTAAGTAATGCTATAATTTGATATAATAAAGTTGAAAATAATGTAGAAAAGTTCGCATTTTCGATAAAATCGAGTGTGGAGCACGAGACACGTGATGAGAATGTGTTCGTTAAAGTCGAAGGAGATTTAACAAAAGATAATTCACAATCACCAAATTACAGTTGTTGATGCTTTGACCTTTAATTTTAACAGGCCTGCGCACAAAATGGGGAAAATACAAAGACTGAGCACGTAGCACGAGGTATTTCTGTCATCGAGTGTCATTTGTGGATCGAAGGTATAGACAGGCGCCATAGGCCCTTTCACTCGCATCACAGAACCCGTGGATGTGAGTCTCATTGTTATTTGGAATAACAATGCATCGAATAAAACGAACATTGTTTAGAAGAGGTAATTGTTTTTTATATTCTACCCAGGCATTTTGTAATTCAGTTGCAATTGTATCGTCCCAATCGATTTGGGCTTTCCATAATTGTTGAACAAATATCTTTGCTGAGACCACGACTGATCCCAACAGGCCTAAAGGATCGAACAGTTTGGCAGTCTGTGACAAAACATATCTTTTTGTTATTGGTTGGTTGGAATCAGAAATATTGACAGTGTAAACTATAGAGTCTGTCTGAGAGTCCCAGAAGAGTCCTAACGTTTTGACAGTCTCGGTAGGATCAAGGGACATGTGATCGCTTGCTGAATTGTTAGTAAAATTTCGAGTTAATCGCGGATCGTTTGATCCCCATTTTCGCAGATTAAATCCTCCCTTTTTTAGGAGTTGAATTAACTCCTCTCGAAGATCGAGGGCTTCCTGTAAAGTCTGGGCCCCAGTCAAAAGGTCGTCGACATAAAAGTCGCGTTTGAGAACCGCTGACGCGACAGGGTGTGATTCGCGCTCGTCCTCTGATAACTGCAATAAAGTTCACGTCGCGAGATATGGTGCAGAAGCTGTGCCAAAGGTCACTCGATTTAAGGCATATATTTTGATAGGCTCATTCCTATTTTGACGCCAAATGATTTTTTGATAGGCACTATCTTCGCGGGTTACTAGTACCTGATGGTGCATTTGCTCAATGTCTGCCGTAAGCGCAAACAAAAAAGATCGGAATTTAATAACAATAGCAAACAAGTCGTCCTGAATGGTTGGACCAACCATGAGACAATCATTAAGAGATATTTCTGTCGAGGATTTCGCGGACGCGTGGCAGACAGGTTGAAGTTTTGTAGTAGTGCTTGTCTCTTTGAATACCGCGTGATGAGGGAGATAGTATCCCTCAGATAAAAACGCGTTATCAGCGACTTGGCACATGTGATCCTGGGTCAAGTAACTGTTAATGCAATCAGAATATTTTTCATGGAATGCCTGATCCTTTGCGAATTTTCTCTCTAAAGCGTAAAAATACTGAAATGCAGTACTGCGAGAGTCACCGAGTTGATTAACTTTTTCTGTGAATGGCAATTTAACGATATAGCGACCGCTGTCGTCACGTTGGACGTGATTTTGAAAATGTTTTTCGCACGCTTGCTCCTCTTTAGATAAGGTGGAGGCAGATTGAACTTCATCGAGCTCCCATAAAATCGGCAAATCTGGATTTTTTACAAAGTTGCAAACTGTTTGAGTTGGACGGATTTTTTCTGTATATTTTTTTTCAAAAACTCGCCCGGCGACTATCCATCCGGGTATGGTTTTTTGCAAGACGGCGGAATGACCCTTAATAGGTATTTGACCGGCGCGTAGAAATGAATACGCGAACTCTGCGCCGATAAGGATATCTATGGGAGCTGATTTTTGGAAATTTGGATCCGCTAAGAAAATGTTCAATGGGATTTGGAAATTGCTTCTATCAAGAGGCAACGAAGGCATAGCGTTTGAAATATGATTAACAATCAAAATATCAAGTTTTTGTTTTTTATTATTAAACCGAGATTTCATAATCGCACTTGTTTCGAATTTGATATTTGTTTTCATGTCATCTATTGACAAAAGAGGAATTTCAAAGGATTTTTTGGACAAACCTAATCGTGTAGCGCAACTATCTGTGATTGCGCAAGATTGAGCACCCCCGTCTAACATCACTCGGCAAGGTTGATAATTCCCTCGATTATCCTGTACGTCAACGATAGCAGTACCTAAATAAACTTCTGAGGTAGTTTGCAACGTATTAATTCTTGTAGCCGCGGCTTGTTCGGCGGAGACTGACTGTTTCGACTCTTCCCTTTTTTGCGTCTCAAAATGCAAGAGTGAATTGTTTCGCCTATGGCATTGTCGACAACCTCGTAAGCGACAGTCTGCAGGGCGATGATTACCGCGCAAACAGTTTATGCAGAGCGATGCACCTCTTGCTTCATTGAGCCGCTCCTGAGGGGATAGTTTTAAAAATCGAGTGCACACATAAATGGCATGTTCTCCCTTGCAGATAGGGCATGATTTTATATATGGTTGAACACCTTGAGTAATTGAAGTGTCACTTTGCTCAGCTGACGAGCTTGGATTTGAATTTGTTGTATTTGACGGGTTTGAGGCGAGAAAAGCGCGTGGCGGATGCGAGCCTTAACCTGACGCGGGCCTGTCTTTTTGATTGTTTGATTTGTTGGAAATGGGTGTTGGATCTGGTCGTGTTATTTCAATTTGCGCGCGACGCTCTAAAAATGTAATCATCTGTTCCATTGTTGGGATCGTGCAAGTACCGGTGAATTCTTCCCATTTTTCAAGATTGTAATTATTTAATTTTTGCTTTATTATGTGGATAAGGACTAAGTCCCATTGATCAACTGGCTGGTTGAGAGCACGCAGAGCTCTCGTGTGCTTGAGGACCTTGTCAAGCAACGCGCGCACGGAGAATTCTCTAGACACGGAGGGTGTATCGAACAGTGCCTTGACATGATTTTCGGCAATAAATTTATGGTTATCATATCTATCGGTTGAGAGTTTCCATGCTATCTGGTAATTCGCGTCAGATGATTGGAGCGAATTTATTACCTCTTCTGCCTCACCTTTCACACATGCTTTGAGGTATAAAAATTTAAAAATTGGTGGAACTTGATTATTTTCATGAACCATGGATGTAAAAATATCTCGAAAACTTAGCCATGTGTCAAAGGTACCTGTGAAAGAAGGCAATCCCAGCTTCGGTAAATTTGGATCGAGAAGAAAGTGGCTTGAGTTCCCGGATCCGCCTGAGTTCTGAGAATTGATCGAACCGTTAGCGGGACCTGGGTTAGAATTATTATGATCATTTTCCGGATCTGAATTGTTTTCTGAAACACTGACTCATTGGGACCGTATTCCTTTGGAATGCCCGACTTCCTTCGCGGAGGAATATAATTTAGTTAATTGTTTGACTCTACCGTTTATAGCGTAGTACCTATTTTCAAATGAGATTCTTTCCTCATCGTGAACTTTTTGACTTTCATCATCAGTGGTAAGTGAATCTAATTGATCTTGAATTTCTTCAAACTTGTCGAGCACGGGTGTATGTTTTGCCAATCTGCCTTGAAAATCGTAAAGTCCAAAGTCGGCGTCTGGGTCACTCGCGAAATCATTTAAAGTTCTTTCAAAGGAAGTTAATTTACGCTTTACTTTTCCGCGTTCTTTAATTAATTCGGATATTTGCTTTTGCGGTTCAGCCATGCTTAACGTTAATTTTTTCCAAAATAAATTGAGACAAACCTTGGGACAAACATAGGTCTGGGAAATGGTGATTCAGTAGACTAGCTTACCTTGACAGATGCTGAGTTGAGCTGCCAATCCTGGGACGCAGGCGGTAGGACTCCTCGTCGCTGCTGCAGGCCAAGATATTTGAAAAGATGATTGGATACTGCTTACTGATTTGAATTTCTTCAGACAGCTTTTTAGAAGTTCTTAGATGCCTTCTTGAATTAGATGATATTGGATTGCTGGGCCATTGGATGCCGAGACTTCCTTCAGTCTTTGACTAAATGCTTGTGACCGAATCCAGATTGTGTTTTATTTATTCGTCAGTTTTCCTCCTCACTGGTTTGCTGTCCGTCTCGTTTTTCACACGGCTTCGTACACTCGTTAACACTCGTTAAACTGTTTGTCACTGAGGTATTCACGATTGATGCACTAGTTCTGTTTATTCATTGTGTTGCACTGATGTGAGTTGCTTGACGGCAGCAATAATTTACACGGCACTACACGCCGTTGGTAAAATATCCGCGACTCGAAGGACCAATGTGTTTTGTGGTAATATTGGGTAAAGTAATTGTGATTGCCATTTACACAGTTAAATAGTCTATTACTAAAAACAGAAGATTAACAAGGAGAAAAACTTATAACGACGAATGAATGAAATACGTTAATGGTTTTGAAAGCTGCTAGATCTCCGAAGACCAAGTCTTTCATTCGATAGTTAAATCAAATCTGTCCTCTGGCTCATTCTCTTAGGGCTCGCTCCCTGTTACATTCAAGAAAAGCACAATTAGAGAGGGTGGTCGCTGTCGCTGATTGGTAGATGTACAACGGAGGAGGTACATTAAACCCCACTTTGCTGACGTTTTTGAGTTTTGGGAAAAACCATAGATTGGGCCTGACGCCATGGTCAAGGTTGACGCTGCCAGTGCAATAATCATAAAGTACCCAAGCTATTTCGAATTTAGAAAGTTACCTTAGAGGGTTAACAGTAGATTTTTCCTGAGTTTGTCGAAGATCTTTCAAATTGCTTTATGGATGTTTACCTTAGAAGATTAACAGTGGGTTTTTCCTCAATTTGACGAAGGACATTTAAGTTGCTTTATGGTTTCAGGAACAGATGGACAGTTTCTGAAGTAGAGATAAAGATATTCAACATGAAATGAAACAAACAATTGTTACGACGTAACATCTTGGCCCCCTTGAACCATCAGTGTTCAAGAGATAAAAACTACGGACATTTGACATAAAAGTGATGAATTTAAAATTAAACAATAAAGACATTGACGTAGGAATAATGAATTAAAACTAATCGTTCTTTACAATAGAATCGTACAATTCCTCTTGCAACATCAATCTGAAGATATGTATTTGATGAGACAATAGTCGCACATAAATTGCGAGAACACGTTTGATAAATGAATGATTACATTTGAAATATATAAAGATATTTGATATAAAAATATTTAGATTCAGAATTACATGCAAAAATTAATTGTCCCTAATTTCTAAAATAAATCTAGTTCTTGTCGAAGCTGAATTAGTAAATAATTCGCTGGGAAAAATAAACATTGTAAATTAGATCAAGCACATAGGATTGGTTAATTGCTAAAATGCTAAGCGAAACGTTAGATCAAATAATGTTAAAATGGATGAATGATGAACTATAATACAGTAACCTTTCTAATCATGAGTTTGATTGAGGTTTTCATTAGTCACTTGATAAGACTGGTAGTGGATACAGTTTTCTAATGCACCGCTTATAAGTTCCGCTCGAATTTCGCAAGGTCACTACACGAACGTGACTGTCCTTTCCGGGATAAAGTTCTGCGATTCGACCCAATTTCCAGCACATTGGTGGTAGATTGTCGTCCTTTTCAATGACTAGAGTTCCAACTTCTATATTGGCTTGATGTGTGGAACCTTTCCACTTGCTGCGTGTGATCATCTCATTTAAGAACTCCTTGTACCACTTGGACCAAAAGTGCTGTCTCATCTGCTGTGCGTGCTGCCAAGCTGATAATCGATTAACTGGCAGCTCTCGTAGATCTGCCTGCGGAAAACTCGTCAGGAAATCACCGATGAGGAAGTGGCCAGGTGTCAAAGGAAGTAGGTCGTTAGGATCTAAAGACATTGGAGTTAGGGGTCGAGAATTCAGGATTGCCTCAATTTCAATAATATACGTTTGCAGATGCTCATATGGTAGCAGAGTATTGCCCACTGTACGTGTAAAATGAAATTTAAATGATTTGACGGAAGCTTCCCAGAGGCCGCCAAAGTGTAGTGAACTGGGAGGATTAAAATACCAATGTACTTTTTCCTTGAAAAGAAATTTTTTAACTTCCGGATCGTGTTCCATTATCAGAATGGATTGTGATAGTGAGAGGCTCGCGAGAAAGGCCTCAGTTGTTAAATCGCATACTAGTTCCAAATGCACGGCCTTTGTTGCGAGGCAAAAAACGGAGGGACTAGAGTATGTTAGTCGCTTTTCAGGTAAATTTCCCATTATGCAGTCAATTCCACGAGGTTTCGCTCAAAAACATCTGACAAAACGACGAATTACGTGACGCGTTGTGTTAAGGCCATCAATTGGCCAGAACAACTCTCTAACACTATAGAGGGTTGCTTGGACACCAGCGTGCTTTCTTTTAACATGCTCTTCGCGAATGATCAAAGTAGTGATATGGTAAGTGCGAGGAAGAACGATGGGATGTTTATGACTGTCTGGTATAATGGCGTGCTCGAGTCAGCCCCCCACCATTATAATTCCCTGATCTAAGAAGGGATTTAGACATAAGAGACTAATTTTTTTTATCTACAATCTCTCCGCGTGGAAGCGCACTCATTTCCTTGAAGAACGAACTATGTTGCACGTGTTTCAGAGTGCGTAAAGAAGAGTATTTTTCTACTAAATTCTCTAGAGAGTTCTCAGACTGCCTTTTGGAATTTGAGATTGTGATTGACAAAGATAATATCGGTGCCCTTATCGATTTATTTTCTGGCACATCTGTTTTGATGATTGGTAATTTTTGCCACGTATCAGAGTCCTGACTGAGCCACAATGGGCCATTTTGCCAGATGCTTGACTTTAAAAAATCTTGCGGACTCTGACCTCGCGAAATCAGATCTGCTGGATTATCGTGAGTGGGAACGTGGAGCCATTTATGAGACTGTGTGAGAGATTGAATTTCAGTGACTCGATTTGCGACAAAGGTTTTAAGTGTGTTTGGTTCAGCGTTAATCCAAGCCAGAACGATAGTGGAATCAGACCATAAAAATGTATTGTCAATAGACATTTGAAGCGACTGCACAGTGGCTTTGTACAAATTAATTGATAAAACTCCCACGCATAATTCTAATCTCGGAATCGAAATAGTTTTCAGAGGAGCAACTCGTGACTTCGCGCATATGAGAACGCAATGTGTTTTGCCATTTTTATTTGTGGATCGCAGGTATAGACAGGCGCCATAGGCCCTTTCACTCGCATCACAGAACCCGTGAATTTGAGTCTCATTGATATTTGGAATAACAATACATCGATTAAAACGAACGTTGTTTAGAAGAGGTAATTGATTTTCATATTCTACCCAGGCATTTTGTAATTCAGTTGCAATTGGATCGTCCCAACCGATTTGGGCTTTCCATAATTGTTGAATAAATATCTTTGCTGAGACCACGACTGGTCCCAACAGGCCTAAAGGATCGAACAGTTTGGCAATCTGTCATAAAACAGATCTTTTTGTTATTAGTTGGTTGGAATCAGAAATATTGACAGTGTAGACAATAGAGTCTGTCTGAGATTCCCAGAAGAGTCCCAACGTTTTGACAGTCTCGGTAGGATCAAGGGACATGTGATCGCTTGCTGAATTGTCAGTAAAATTTCGAGTTAATCGCGGATCGTTTGATCCCCATTTTCGCAGGTTAAATCCTCCCTTTATTAGGAGTTGAATTAACTTGTCTCGAAGATCGAGGACTTCCTGTAAAGTCTGGGCCCCAGTCAAAAGGTCCTCGGCATAAAAGTCGCGTTTGAGAACCGCTGACGCGACAGGGTGTGATTCGCGCTCGTCCTCTGATAACTGTAATAAAGTTCGCGTCGCGGGATATGGTGCAGAAGCTGTTCCAAAGGTCATTCGATTTAAGGCATATATTTTGATAGGCTCATTCCTATTTTGACGCCAAATGATTTTTTGATAAGCACTATCTTCGCGGGTTACTAGTACCTGACGGTACATTTGCTCAATGTCTGCCGTAAGCGCAAATAAAGAAGATCGGAATCTAATAACAATAGCAAACAAGTCGTCTTGAATGGTTGGACCAACCATTAGACAATCATTAAGAGATATTCCTGTCGAGGATTTCGCGGACGCGTGGAAGACAGGTCTAAGTTTTGTAGTGGTGCTTGTCTCTTTGAACACAGCGTGATAAGGGCGATATTATCCCTCAGATAAAAACGCGTTATCATCGACTTCGCACATGTGATTCTGGGTCAAGTAACTGTTAATGCACTCAGAATTTTTTTCATGGAATGACTGATCCTTTGCGAATTTTCTGTCTAAAGCGTAAAAATACTGAAATGCAGTACTGCGAGAGTCACCGAGTTGATTAACTTTTTCTGTTAATGGCAATTTAACGATATATATAGCTCCCATAAAATCGGCAAATCTGGATTTTTTACAAAGTTGCAAACTGTTTGAGTTGGACGGATTTTTCCTGTGTATTTTTTATCAAAAACTCGCCCGGCGACTATCCATCCGAGTATGGTTTTTTGCAAGACGGCGGAATGGCCCTTAATAGGTAGTTGACCGGCGCGTAGAAATGAGTACGAGAACTCTGCGCCGATAAGGATATCTATGGGAGCTGATTTTTGGAAATTTGGATCCGCTAAGAAAATGTTCGATGGGATTTGGAAATTACTTCTATCAAGAGGCAATGAAGGCATAGCGTTTGAAATAACATTAAGAATCAAAAGATCCAGTTTTGGTTTTTATTATTAAACCGAGATTTCGTAATCGCACTTCTTTCGAATTTGATATTTGTTTTCATGCCATCTATTGATAAAAGAGGAATTTCAAAGGATTTTTTGGACAAAACTAATCGTGTAGCGCAACTATCTGTGATTGCGCAAGATTGAGCACCCCCGTCTAATATCACACGGCAAGGTTGATAATTCCCTCGATTATCCCGTAGGTCAACGATAGCTGTACCTAAATAAACTTCTGAAGTAGTTTGCAATGTATTAATTCTTGTAACCGCGGCTTGTTCGGTGGAGACTGACTGTTTCGACTGCTCCCTTTTTTGAGTCTCAAAATGCAAGAGTGAATTGTGTCGCCTATGGCATTGTCGACAACCTCGTAAGCGACAGTCTGCAGGGCGATGATTACCGCGCAAACAATTTATGCAGAGCGATGCACCTCTTGCTTCACTGAGCCGCTCCCGAGGGGATGGTTTTAAAAATCGAGTGCACACATAAATGACATGTTCTCCCTTGCAGATAGGGCATGATTTTATATACGGTTGAACACCTTGAATAATTGAAGTGTCACTTTGCTCAGATGACGAGCTTGGATTTGAAGTTTTTGTATTTGACGGGTTTGAGGCGAGAAAAGCGCGTGGCGGATGCGAGCCTTGACCTGACGCGGGCCTGTCTTTTTGATTGTTTGATTTGTTGGAAATGGGTGTAGGAGCTGGTCGTGTTATTTGAATTTGCGCGCGACGCTCTAAAAATTTAATCGTCTGTTCCATTGTTGGGATCGTGGAAGTACCAGTGAATTCTTCCCATTTTTCACGATTGTAATTATTTAATTTTTGGTTTATTCTGTGGATAAGGACTAAGTCCCATTGATCAACTGGCTGGTTGAGAGCACGCAGAGCTCTGATGTGCTTGAGGACCTTGTCAAGCAACGCGCGCACGGAGAATTCTCTCGACACGGAGGGTGTATCGAACAGTACCTTGGCATGATTTTCGGCAATAAATTTATGGTTATAATATCAATCGGTTAAGAGTTTCCATGCTATCGCGTAATTCGCGTCAGATGATTGGAACGAATTTATTACCTCTTCTACCTCACCTTTCACACATGTTTTGAGGTATAAAAATTTAAAAATTGGTGGAACTTGATTATTTTCGTGAACCATGGATGTAAAAATATCTCGAAAATCTAGCCATGTGTCAAAGGTGCCTGTGAAAGAAGGAAATCCCAGCTTCGGTAAATTTGGATCGAGAAGAAAGTGGCTTGAGGTCCAGGATCCGCCTGAGTTCTGAGAATTGATCGAACCTTTAGCGGGACCTGGGTTAGAATTATTATGATCATTTTCTGGAGCTGAATTGTTTTCTGAAACACTGACATATTGGGACCGTATTCCTTTGGAATTCCCGACTTCCTTCGCGGAGGAATATAATTTAGTTAATTGTTTGACTCTATCATTTATAGCGTAGTACCTATTATCAAATGAGATTCTTTCCTCGTCGTGAGCTTTTTGACTTTCATCATCAGTGGTAAGTGAATCTAATTGATCATGTATTTCTTCAAACTCGTCGAGCACGGGTGTATGTTTTGCCAATCTGCCTTTAAAATCGTAAAGTTCAAAGTCAGCGTCTGGGTCACTCGCGAAACCATTTAAAGTTCTTTCAAAGGACGTTCATTTACGCTTTACTTTTTCGCGTTCTTTAATTAATTGGGATATTTGCTTTTGCGGTTAAGCCATGCTTATCTTCAATTTTCCCCAAAATAAATTGAGACAACCTTGGAACAAACATAGGTCTGGGAAATGGTGATTCAATAGACTAGCTTACCTTAACAGATGCTGAGTTGAGCTGCTAATCTTTGGATGCAGGCGATAGGACTCCTTGTCGCTGCTACAGGCCAAGATATTTGAAGAGATGACTGGATACTGCTTACTGATTCGAATTTGTTCAGACAGCTTTTTAGAAGTTCTTAGATGCCTTCTTGAGTTAGATGATATTGGATTACTGGGCCATTAGATGCCGAGACTTCCTTCAGTCGTCACACGGCTTCGTACACTCGTTCTGTTTTTTCATTGTGTTGCACTGATGTGAATTGCTTGACGGCAGCAATACTTTACACGGCACTGCACTACGTTGGTAAAATATCCGCGACTCGAAGGACCAATGTTTTTTGTGTTATTATAGGGTAAAATAATTGTGATTGTCATATACACAGTTAAACAGTTTATTACTAAAAACAGAAGATTAACAAGGAGGAAAACTTATGACGACGAATGAATAAAATACGTTAATGGTTTTGAAAGCGGCTAGATCTCCGAAGATCAAGTCTTTCATTCGACAGTTAAATGAAATCTAACCTCTGGCTCATTCTCTTAGGGCTCGCTCCCTGTTACATTCAAGAAAAGTACAAGTAGAGAGGGTGGTCGCTGTCGCTGATTGGTAGATGTACAACGGAGGAGGTACATTAATCCCCACTTTGCTGACCTTTTTGAGTTTTGAGAAAAACCATAGATTGGGTGTGACGCCATGGTCAAGGTTGACGCCGCCAGTGCAATAATCATAAAGTACCCAAGCTATTTCGAATTTAGAAAGTTACCTCAGAGGGTTAACAGTAGATTTTTCCTGAGTTTGACGAAGGACTTTCAAATTGCTTTATGGACGTTTACCTTAGAAGATTAACAGTGGGTTTTTCCTCAATTTGACGAAGGACATTTGAGTTGCTTTATGGTTTCAGGAACAGATGGACAGTTTATGAAGTAGAGATAAAGATATTCAAGATGAATCGAAACAAACAATTGTTACGACGTAACACAATATGAAAAAACTCTCCTAAAACGCATATAAATTGCGATTTCTACGGCGGCACTGTTGGTAGCGGCTGACTGGAATTTGGAAGTCAGCGTGAGAGTGGGGGAAGCGTTTCAGCGTGCTCGAGCAAGAATGAGCGGTCTTATTCGTAGCGGCCTTATTGATAGCTTCGACTGTATAATATCTTGTATTCAATATACAAGGTATTAAAGGGCAATTTTTGTTCATATCGAAAGAATAAAATGTGTGGTATTAACCGTAATATCTAAGATATTGAAAAACCGAAATTTTATCGGAGCAATGTCGTTGACGTGTGGCGTGGCGACAAAAAATTTTGAACCCGCTTTGTCCGTATCTTCAGCAATCGTCGTGTGTGTTGTGGTTTTTCGGATATCTATTGCATCAACCATTTTGCCGGGAAATAAATTAGGTGTTTTTGGATATGGATATCATAATTTTCGCAATAAAATGAGGACTTGACGCTACAGGCATCACTCATGTTAGCCTTAAACATCGTATTATTATCCGCTCTACACGAGAATAGAAAAGGCGAATGCTCCAGGATTTGGATATAAAAAATGGAAGACCACAATGTAAAGACCTTTTGGATTTTGTAGAAATTGGCATGCTTCACAGGTCATTGTTGCATAATTAAAACATATTTATAGAATATCTTAGATTCTGCTTTTCAATATCTTGAATATTGTCAGGTGAAATCTTCTTTTTGATATCCATATGGATGCTGTACTTAAATATCAAGATTTCTGGCCCATAGTTAAATCGCTAAAATATTAACTAGTAATATCTAGATAGTCTTATTTAATATCTATTTTTCTCTGGGTAGACGGACAGACGTACTGGCGGACGAAGAAAAAAAAACACCCGACCGAAACTGCAATGCATTCTGTCCGGGGCTATAGAACCCTAAATATACACTGAGAATCCCATTTAAGTATTTTCCATTTACGTCCTTCCGAGAACGGATGCCGCGCAGCGGTTTCTTTTGATAGGAACCGCGGGGTCGAGAGGGGAAGCTGTTTTCAGCCAAGCGTAGAAAACAACAGAGGGCCGCACTCAACGCGTTATTTGCATCAGGTTACGTCATGCGTCGTAATCGAATAGAAAGCGTACATGCGACCCTGCCTGTTTACGTTCAGAGCGAGCGAATGTTGTGTTCGCTTTAAGTGAAGGCCATTTAGGACTATGTCAGAAACCGCTCTTAGATGGGATTTCCAGTATATTTTTTTTACTAGTCACGATAGCTTTTACAATATAGTTTTGAATTTGGTGATTCAAGATCCAAGAGAATTCTAACCAATTCTAACCTTAAAATTATGTCTATGTCTCTGAAGAGCAAATTACTAATATCTTTGCAAAAAATCACTCAAAATTGTCTAAACTTTGTAGGAACAAGGTAAATAATTTTTCTCGATGTTCTTTATCAGTATTATTACACAAAAGAGGTAGCCCAACTTAGAAGAACATGGGAAAAAATGACTTATCGCACTGGTTAACAAAACTAGAATTGAAAAATTATATACATAATTGCTTGTCACTTTTACCTATGAATAATTAGCTCAAAGCTGCCCTCCAAAGTAAAAAGGTACATAAGTGACATTGTTGCTTTGGTCGACTTTACCATTACCAGTTTTAGAAGAATAACCCAAAGCCGCAAAGTCACTTATATCTTTGTACCTTGAACGGCAGACAGAATGTCGACAAACAATGTTTGGTCCTGGCTAATCATGATGTAATTTAGAGGCCAATCATTGTGCTTTCAAAATCGGAAATCTATATATAAAATTATGTGGCCAATGATTACATTTCACCACATTTAAGAGGCTAATAATTCAATCACTGGCCTATAATGCCAGCACTATGTTCTCATTTTTACGGTTTCGTAGCCGCGGGCAGAAATCCTTATAGTTTCGATCGGGTGTCCGTACGTCCGACCGCCATACTTTTTTCCCTGGAGAGGAAGTGAGGGAAGAGGAAGTGAGAAAAGGGAAAATATGGGAAGTGAGACGAGAGGAAGTAGGGAAAGCGAGGGGAGGCTTTAACAGAAACCCTTACAGTTTCAGTCGGGTGTCCGTCCGTTATTCGTACTTTCTTCAAGGGCGGTGAAGTGAGGATAGGGAGAGTAGGGGACGCGATGACAGAAACCTTTATAGTTTCAGTCGGGTGTCTGTACGTCAGTCCATCGTACTTTTCTCCCGAGAGAGGAAGTGAGGGGATGGGAAGTGAGCAAGTGTGAAATAAGGGAAGTAAGAGGAGAGAAAGTAGGGAAAGCGAGGGGAGGCAATGGTAAAAACTCTTACAGTTTCGACCGGGTGTTGTCCGTTACTCGTACTTGTTTCAAGGATGGGGAAGTGAGGATAGGGAAAGTGGGGTACGCGATAACAGAAACCCTTATAGTTTCCGTCCGTCCATCCGTCTGTAGTAATTTTTTCCGAGAGGGAAGCGAGGTGTAGGAAGTAAGTGAAACGATGGCAGTGACCCTTATAGTTTCGGAGGGATGTCCGTCCGTCCATCTGTCGTACTTTTTTTCCTTGGAGGGGAAGTGAGGAGAGGAGAAGTAGGGGAACTGAAGAATGGGAAAGTATGGCAAAGTGTGGCAAGGTGGAGTCGAAGATTTGAACGACTCAATGAACGTCTTAATAGGTTACGAAACTAGGTGGCTCTTATTTTGACTAATTTTTTTACAATATTTTGTTGATTTTTCATTACAAACCAATTATTTACTACTTTCAACGGTTTAGCTTATTATGGTAATTTGAATCTTGAATAAATTTATTCAATGCATATCTTTATTTCAGAATTTTATTCGGTGCTTACAGTGGATTATAAAAGTAACCAAACTTGAAAAGTTCTTTAAATGGCCAATTATTGTAGATCAGACTATTCTGAAAGCCATATAGAGTTCGGTTTCTATTTACACTCTAAACTCTAAAGAATTATTTTTCTTTCTTGATGTACGGTGGATTTCGTATAGACACTTTTGGTATTGAACCTCTCAATTACGGGTGCGTTCGAAAGGTTTCCATTTTCCACTCAGTTCGGAAAAAACTGCTCTCGAAAGTCTCGAAATGAGGCGCTTCCGATGATCGTTTATCCCGAGGATCGGTGAGACATTCGAGCCAATTAAAACTTTCGTTTTATCGGAGGGAGAGATAGACCTGACTTCTTCTCCTTCTTCTTCTTCTTGATAGAAGGTTGTTAGAACTGTAAGAGAGTTATAGCAAAACGAGAAATCACATAAAGTCTCTGCGGGATCAAGGATATTCCATCCTAGTTCCCAGGATTAAGGAATAAGAAGTGCTTTCAACCTGTCGTAACTTTATGAATATCAAATATGCCTTTAATAAGCGACAATGGGATATATCATCCCGGAAACCAGCAATGAATATCTCAAATCTTCCTTTCATGAAATTTCAAATGGTAGATTCCTGTTGCCGATATTCGCCGACATCGAGAAGATTTGAGGGTTCGTGTCCGTGCTAAATTTTGAAACTTCATTGGTACCAATTCTTGCTTTGAAGCAGGACCTTTTCTTAAGAGTCGAGATGGACTTCGGCCATAGGTTTCAACCAACTAAAAGGTAAGGAAGGTTTTAAAATCAATCATAATCAAAATGACTTTTTTTGCGAATAGAGCATCGCCATATTGATTACTCGAAAAGCTTAATCGCTTGCACAACTATTTGGAGAACTCTGCGCGCGCCAATACGGATTCTGCATCTCTCTTTCCGTTCTCAGCGCGCATTCTACCCCCTTTTCACCCCATTTGCTACCCTTTGCCTCTCCCTTGACGGCGATCCCCGACGCTTTGCTCCCGCTCAAACATTGCCTCCTCTCGGTGCACCCACACTCAGTTTACGAATGACGCTCGCCGCGATCGTGTTGAAATTCTTATTTCGTACATTCACCCTCTTTTGCTCATCTTTTTTAATCCTCCTTAATCCCCCTCTTGGTATTTGGGTTTCGGAATCAAGTGAATTTATATACGACTTCGTAAGGTAAACAGAGGGACATGCAGGTTGCTGGTGATCAATTATGTTAACGTCTCAAGTTATATTTCTCAATCGGATTCTACCAAGAGTGTTCGACCCCTTGGAATAACAGTGTCCAGACGTACAATAACACTGCAGGTAATTTTAAATGTCGGAGTGTTTTATCTCTCAAAATGCTTGACCTCCTTTTGTAGTTTGTGCAAAAAATAAAAAGGAATTCAGAAAATGGTCTGAAAGAGGGAAAATTGAATGAAATTTGCATTAGTTATCTTATGCCTTTTCTAGGAATGGAAGAGAAGGTTCCGAATGAAGATAATACATTTATTTGCGTCTGTATAGGTATTTTTTAAAATGAAGAAATAGGTTATGATCATGTATTGTTTTTGGAAAGCAGGAAGGTTTCCAAATTTCCTTTTTATTTTAATCCTTCGCTGAATAAAATAGTTTAGTTTCGTTGATCATAGTCTATGAAGCGCAATTTCTTCTATGTTATTTATATATTTACCTTAACTTTTGTTTGAAAATAAGGGAATGGATTATATGGCTTTTATTATTGCGAAAAATATTCCTACTACATTATTTTAATGGGAATTCTGAGTAATTGTATAAATAAATCTGTTGGTTTAAAAAAAAGAATATCTTAAAGAACGAGAACTTTTGCACGAAAAACTTTTGGCGCACTTCAATTTTAAGGATGTACTACAGTTATATCAAGTTAAATAATTAGTATTATTAACCAATTTTGAAAGAGAACTGAAGGCAAAACTTCAGAAAAAAAATTCATGTTGAAATTACTTATTTAACAATAGTCATTTAGTGTTTCATGTTTTTGCTTTCTCTTTAGGTAAAATTTGCAATTCTTTTTTAATCTTTATGTTGCAGGGCCCATTTTAATTCTTAAAAGATTTTATACAAATCTGTTTGGTACGTTTTTAATAAAAAAAATTTATTGAAGAAAAGTATTACGTATAAAGTTAACAATTGTATAATTCCTAAATGAATTTTAAAAAACGAAAACTACCACACAGATTTGTAGAGAATCTTTTAAGAAATAATACAAGCGCTGTAATATAATGAATAAATAAAAATGACAGTTTTTACCTGAAGAGGAAAAAAACACAAGCCCCTAAATAACTATTGTTAAATAAACACTTTTAACCTGAAATATTTTTTTCTAAAGTACGGCTCGAGTTCTTTTTCAAAATTAGTTACAATTAATAATGGCAATATTTTTCTCGATTTTATAAATAATTTTTAACAAGGCTTTTTTTAACTTGATATCACTTTGGTACATCCTCAAGGATGCGTTACTTTAACTTTAATTTTCTGCTATATCTTTATATACTGGGGTTATTTCATGTAGAAAATTATTATTTTGGCCATGCGGTCCATCAAAAATAATAAACAAGATTCAGAGTGGTATTAAATGATTTAATTGTCAATTTTTACCGAAAGACCAACGTGCGTTTCGACCAAATTTTCGGGTCTTCTTGGAGGTAAAATAACCTATGGTAGACAAAAATAATAATCAAACATTAATTTCGTTGAATTAAATAAACATTGAATCTTTTGGAGTAGTGCAAAAGAGCCCTATTTAATAATTCCAAATAAATTTTCTTCATATACTAAGTCATATATTAACGTTACCACGCTTTTCTTTGATATGTAGTTAAATTTGATATATTGAAGCCTCTTCAATTTTTATGAGGTTTCAAATAATAATTGTAGTGTTTTTCTGAACAAATTTCTTTTTTATGCTCAAAATTTATTTGGAATTATTAAAAAGGACTGTGTTCATGAAATATGCACGATTTCCTAAAATTCAATGTTAATTTAATTCAACGAAATGAAGGTTTTATTATTATTGTCATCTGCGTTAGTTTTTTCGTAAGAATTGACAATTTCATTATGCAACAACACTCTGAATCTGTCTTATTCTTTTAGTGAACCGTATGAAAGAAATAATACTTTCTACATGAAATAACCTCGGTATTTATACAACGATCGAAGAAAGTATGTATACAGTTTGATTTGGAAACTCAAAGTCTGCTTAATTTATATATTTTTATATGCATACGAATACTCCTGAGTTAGAAAAAGCTTGATTCTTATTTTCATATCTCGAAGTTATTAAGAAATATTTTGCACATGATTTCAAGAGAATTCATCAGCTAACAAACTTTTTATAAGGGATAAGAAGCGTATTTGCTATTCAAAATGTGTTTTATAATTTAAATTTTTTCTTGAAACATGATTTTTATTGTAGTTATTATCAAAGGATTTGAATTTCTTTTAATATATGTATTCTTTTTTCGGACTGTTTTTAATAACTTTTCAAATTTAATGTTATTTATGTGGAACTTTTGCAAAAGTACTTTCTATATCTGAATTAGTTAAAAAAGACTAATTGAAAAGAAAAAAGTCAGTCACAATTAATTCAAGTTTGAGTAAAATTTAGTTACCTATCATTTGGCTAACAGTTAATTAAATTTAACTAATTCAATTTGAAAGAGTAGAATTTCAACTGTTGGAAAAAATTTGCTTACTTGCTTTTTATCTCTGGTCAATATTGTTATTTCAAGCTCTTATTTTCTTTTAGTCACAAAGGGCGAATTTGAATTGAAATTTTCCCAAAATTTAAAAATGTTTTGTTTTAAACACTTAAAATTTTGTAATTGTACACTCTTGAACTTTTCAATTTGAAATTTTGCTTATTTTTACGATTTTTATTAAAAATATTAAGTTTGGATTGCTTAACCGTAAGAATTTCCCAATGTTAGAGCGGAGAAATTTTTTTATAATGCTTGACATCTTTCAATTGTATGTGAAAACGATTAAAGGAAATAGAGGAAATGGTCTGAAAGAGTAGGTTATTTGAATAAAATTTGCATTCAATAATTCCTTTGAAAATCTCTAATTTCTCATGTTTTTTTCAGTCTTAGAAGAGAATTTTTCAATTAAAATAATGAACTTTTTAATATTGTTAGACATTCGCTTTTTTAAATACTTATATATATATATATATATATATATATCAATATGAAGACTTTTAATGGAAAGGAGTAAACAGTATTCATGTTAGTAATAAATATATAAGATATGACATTGTAATCACTCTTCAGTTTGATGTATAAATGTTTCAAAAATACACTCAGTTAATCTTGAAGGAAACAGCAGTTGAATTTTTAATTATATATTTAATATTTCCAATAATTGAATTTAGTAAAAGAAACTTGTGACTTTTGTTACCAATCATTCCGTTCGGAGGCAAGCCGTTCAGAACGTATCCCTTCGTGTCAATCACATCAAATAAAGCATCAGATTACTCTTCCCGACCAGTACTGGCGAGGCAAGACTGCTCCACGTACAAGATTCTGCACACAAGCGGCGTACTGGGATAAGATCTCATCAGGAAGCATCGTGACTCTCACTAATTCCTGATGGTTACAAGATTTTTGTCAATTGGGCATATTATTTAATTACAAAAAAATTAACATTAGCGATTTTCGCAAAACACTGAGGATGATACATTTTTTCAACAGTTTTTTGTTCTGCGGAACCTCAGGATCTTAATCTGTATATTTGAATGTTTACAAAGGTTATAAGGGACCTCGTGAAAAGAAATACCAATTTTATACCACTTTAAGACCAGTTTCAAACAACGTTTGGTCTTTTTCTGGTATGTACCCTTCAGCCTATACCTGCATATTTTTTCGGGCATTAAAATAGACACCTCTCTCTCTCTCTCTCTCTCTCTCTCTCTCTCTGAAATAAGGATAGCTGGCTGGGACAAAACGACTGTGGTCTTCTGAGGACCAGAAAAGATCAGTTTAAAACCACTTTAAGACAGGTCTATACCTGCCTATACTGTAGTCTTGAGTTGGTATTTCTTTTCACGAGGAGGACTCGAAATAAAACTTTTCAGTGCCAGATTGTTTTTTATATTTCCAAATTTTTTTTTCTTTCGACACACCCGTAAGAAGGATTGCAATAAAAAGTATTAAAAAATTTCATGCATCCAGTGGTAACGTGGCAAAGATCAAATACTTTTGGATCCCCTTTTTGCCCTCCCGTTTTGCATTTCCACAGCAGTAGAAGTTATCACTTAAATTAAATCCCTTTGTGCACCCAGCGGCGAGAATATTTTTCTGAATACTTTTGGATACCACAGAGCAACCAAGATGTATAAAAATTTTAATTAATTTTAACCCATTAATGACCAAGAACTACAATTCCTTAACTTATATTCAAGCCTCATTCTGAAAAAGAGAAATTTCCAAATGAAAACCATGTTTCCTTGTAGTTTTGGGTATGCTCTTCAAGAATCCGTGGTGAGAATGGAGTTTGGTTCAGTAGCAAATCCAATATGGCTCCAAATCTGGAGAAAAGTACCCAAAAATCGGGAATTTTTTTTTTCGTAATTTTTTTTCGAGCCAAAAGAGTATTGGGACTCGATCCTAACTATAATCAACGGCGATCGGAATAGTTGAACTGCAAGAAAAAACTTTTCTCACCATTCTCAAATAGCCATACTCTTCGCAAAATGGTGGATCCATACCATTCGCCAAATAGCGGACAAAATATGGCGGACATGAAATTTTGGAAACTACGATTTTCGCACAATTCTGTACTCGGGGGTTTTCGGGGTCGCTGATTATGAATTTGACCTCGAATTTTAGAAATTCAAAATGGCGGGCCCAATATGGCGGACATGAAATTGTGGAAACTCTACGATTTTCGCACAACTCTGTACGCGGGGGGTTTCAGGGTTGCTGATTATGAATTTGACATCCAATTTTTGAAATTCAAAATGGCGGATCCAATATGGCAGACATAAAATTTCGAAATCTCTCTAGCTTCATTAAAATTCTGTGCTTGTATGTTTCTCAGGTCTTGTTCACGATTTAAACATTCTAGGCTCAGCATAACCCAGAGACAACGACGTGAACGTGGTAGAATTCTGTGTCCTTCGGGGTGCTTGATTAGAGTGAGTCCCCTTGCCTCTCACTGGAATATGAATCCTCTTAGTGATTTTTCTTGAAACACGAATCACACTATGGTGATTCACACTCTTTACAGAAAATTTTGGTCCTTATAAGACAATGTGAACAGACTTTGAGTTGATTTTGATGAGATATTCTATGTGTTTCCCGTTTCACCTGACCGTTTCTTATGCAGCTCTTAGCAATAGATACTGAAAATTCTTTTGTTACGACTTTATGCTTGCCATCTCCGGCAGCATTGTATATCACGAGGGCGTTCACAATGGAGGCCTGGATCAGTCTCATAAAAACGACCCAAGTCCATTTTGTTGAACGAATGCTTGGAATCACATTACTTCAGTGTCCATCATCGAGATAAGCTCCTCCCATAAACTTGTTGCAAAGATGGAAGGCTTTCGGGAAAGATATCTCAACTTTGGATCGTACTTATTAACTGTACCTTTTCAAAGGTAATAAAGGAGTTATTCCCGCGGCAGTGGAAACTATACAATCTGGCTTCGAATCTACTACAGTAATGTAGTTCATACCGCTATTTTTCTTATGTTTCACGACATACTTGCCTCTTGGAGCTCTTTTACTATGACATTCTTCTCCTTCACTCTATTGTCTCTGATCGTTCCGGTACATTTCGGTCCCAGCTTCTTCAAATGCACAATGAGACCTAAGTTTGTGAAATAATTGTCAAAGTAAATATGAAATTGAAGTATCTTTACCGCAGCTGTCTTGTTCAAAAGTGGTTGTAACAAATTCATCACTATGCGAGAACCTAATGCGCATTTCAATGATGTTCTTGCATACGATTTGGCCATCATTCCATCTGTGGAGAGAGCAGTCCTCCATATGCCAAACTTCAGGATGTTTCTCTGGAATAGTTTCAGTAATGTATGAACGCACCACGCACTATCATTGGCGTTACGTTCTCCAGTTGTTGAGTACTTAAATCGAGACTTGATTTCTTCGAAAGTATTTAAATCTTGCAACTGTAAATCAAAGTACTCTTTACATGCATCAATGATGTACTGTTTCATTTCAATAGAGAAGAACATTTCAAAAAGTTCTACATGCTCACTATCTCGAAAATTCTTCTTCATGGATTCTTTCAGTAAAATGTTGTCCTCAATAAAATAAGTGTATTTTTTTTCATAATCTGCCCAATAGAAATCATGATTTCCTTCTAGTTTAGCTTGATCTTCGGTGTAAGTTTTACAAGCTTCTGTATAACTTATTTCCGGAACATTTTCGTCCCATTCAGCATCAGAATCCGAATTACCGGAGCCAGAATCATCTGGATTTGACGACGTAATTATTTCACCAAAATCATTTTCTGATGCGTCCACAGCGTACTCCACATAGGTAGGAGCAGAACTTATTTTGCGTTTTGTTTGCGACATGGCGATGGTAATAAAAATATATGCCTGAATCTTCTAGGAACTTGGTATTGAAACTCGCGCAATCAATTAACAACGGAACGTTGACAGTGTCTTTTACAACTCGATCTGAATATGTGACCGTCCGCGAAGAAAGGGACCAAATGCGGAAAAAATCGATTCTAATTTTCTTACGCCAATCGATAGTTTCTGAGTTACTCTTTCATTTCCAATAATCATAAATTGTTGAGGTTAATTACTTTTCTTGTTATTAAGCTACAAACATAGGCATGAAAAGCGTAGGCGGGGACGGAACGAGAGGCCTACGAAAGTCAGCCCCACCACTTACCACACAACTGTACGTGACGTGTCCGTGAGTTCATTGGCTCGTGGCTAAAAGTGTTGTGGCAAGTGGAGGAAGTGCCTTTCGTGGAAGCATCCCCACTACTCAAATGCTGGTTAGTGGGCTCTGCTACGATCGCCCGTCCTGTAAAATTCAGCTTTGACGCATTAGGTCCCTTTTTTCGCGGACGGTCACATATAGTACATGAAACAAATGAAGATCAGATACAAACGACCTGACGTTGCCTGGGGCAACGTCGTGTCATGTGTATCGGATCTTCATTTGTTTCATGCGTTATATTCAGATCGAGTTATAAAAGACACTGTCAACATTCCGTTGTGAATTGATTGGACGAGTTTCAATATGAAGTTCCTGGAAGATTTAGTTATTTATTTTTACTACCATCACATGTCGCAAAGAAAACACAAAAGACGTTCTGTTCTTATCTATGTGGGGCAAGCGGTGGATGCTATATTGGATCCGCTATATGAAATTCTGAAAATCCAATTTAAAATTCGTAATCAGCGACCTCGAAAACATCCGAGTATAGAGTTGTGCTAAAATCGTAAAGTTCCCGAAATCTCATCTCCGCCATATTGGGTCCGCCATTTTGATTTTAGAAAATTTGATGTCAAATTCATAATCAGCGACCCCGAAACCCCCGAGTACAGAGTTATGCGAAAATCGTAGAGTTTCCAACACTTCATGTCCCCCATATTGGGTCCGCAGTTTCAAATTTCAAAAATTCAATATCAAATTCATAATCAGCGACCCCGAAAACCTCCGAGTACAGAGTTGTGCGAAAATCGTAGAGTTTCCAACATTTCATGTCCGCCATATTGGATCCGCCATTTTGCGAAGAGTATGGCTATTCGAGATCGGTGAGATAAGTTTTTTCCTGCAGTTGATCAAGGAAACATGGTTTGTTAAAAAATTGTAGTTCTTGGTCGTTAATGGGTTAAGTGAATAAATTCAAACATGAGACTTTGAAATGGGTTATAAATTTCCTTTCTTATGTCGGTTTTGAAAAGAAAATCAAAATTGAAGAAAAAATCAAATATAAAAAAAATATTCACGTAAAGTTCTAATTTAAAACGTCCATTACTCCGTTTTGGGGTTTATGAAGACCTACTATTAAGAAAAAAATCGTTAGCTAAATTGCTTTCATGGGCGCGCAGCCGATAAAAAAAAACTTTGGAATGACCCACACATAATTTGTTGTTTTCTTTATGATTAGGCGTCGTTTTTCTGTCACCGTGATATTATAGGCTGACCTACACTCAAAATACAAATTATATTGTATGAAAATGCACAGACCGACTCCCTGAAATCGGAACAAAATCTTACAGTAATTACAGAAACGCTTATAAAAAGATATAACATTTAATATTTGGACAAAATTTTAAAGATATACCTGTGTAATATTTATCACCGAATACAAATTGAATGCTTTGCATGCTGACAGCTATTCTGCTTCATTCATCATGTGTCCCCTGAGGGTTTACGTGACTCCCATTTCTTACAATACTTCTGAGCTCTATGATCTCCATTTGTTTGAAAGATATATCCCAAATACTTGAACTCTCTTACTTCTTCTAATTTTATTTCCTCCCATCTCCTCGTCCATTTTTTCTTTCTTCCCCCTCCTTTTCTAAACCTTATTATCTTGATCTTGTCTACGTTTAAATTTAACTTTTTCCCATCTAAGTATTTCTCTTACCCTTTAATCAAGCCCGCCATCCCTACTTCATCTTCTGCCATCAACACTATATCGTCTGCGTATGCCAGTGTATATATCTTTTCACTCTCTATCTTAACTCCACCCCACCCTTTTCTCTTCATTACTTCTTCCAAGTCTGATATTAATATATTAAATAAAAGTGGGCTCAGAGGACATCCTTGCCTTACTCCTCTCATCAAC
>JAABKJ010002772.1:0-27185 GCA_011634705.1 Andricus grossulariae
GATATTGTTGATTTCCAGTTTCACAGTTCGTGAAAGTTATCTACATATGATCGATCGTTACCAACTCCGATGATAATTCAGATTCCTTATAATAATTATTATTATTATACCATTAGGCCTTACCCTTTTCGGGGTAAGCGTGACTCACACGGTTCTATAATGCAGTTCATATGAGAAAAGTGAGGAAGGTTATTGTACGGTGTGGGAGGGAGGGGATCGTATAGATTTTTCGAGTTATCTAGAATGTCCGTGTTTATTTGAATAACACGTTCGTTTAGCAACACTGCTCCGACCCAGTTAGCTAATTAATTTCTCTAGCAATCACTCCAGGTTAAAAGCTTCACAAAGTCACCATGTAAAGCTATACACTTGGGCTCATTAGTACTTATGAAATTTTATATAACCGTCAATGAAACAAATAATAAATAGTTTAAACTATATAAGCATACTTTTCATTAAATTAATTAAAATATGTAGACATATTTTTATATTATAGAGTATTGGTGTAATTTAAAGATTAGCTTAGACGGCAGATTTACTTAATAGCTGTCGATAAACTTTTTTTTTTTAATTCTTATTTTTTCCTTAAAATTGAACTGAATTGATGAAACCCAATAAAAAATTTAACTATTTTTCGTCATAAGTTTTTTTTTTTTTTTTGAAAAATGTACTATTATATTTTTGTTTTAGAATTCATCTTGTATGGTTAAGAATTCTACTATTTGGTTTAAATTTTTATTATTTTGTCGGAAATGCAACTATTTATTTAAAAAGTATATTTTTTTGTCCAATATACAACAAATTAATAGAAAGTTAAAGTACTTTGTTAAAAGTTGATTTTTTGGTTAAAGATTGAATTTATTTTTGGTTGAAAATTAATTCTTTAACTGAAAATTTAACTATTTCATTTTTTGTTGAAATTTTATCTCTTTTACTTTAAAATCAAATATTTGGTGGAAACTTCATATATTTTTTTTGATAATTCATCTTTTTTTTTTTGTAGAAAATTATTCTTCTTGGTGAAAAAATCAATATTCTAGTTGAAAATTCAAATCTTTGGTTGAGTGTTAAGTTCTCTTCAGGAAAATAAATGTTCTGTAGATTGATGATTTTAGTTGAAAAGTCATCTCTTTGGTTGAAATTTCAACTATTCTTCTCAAAATTATTTTTTTGGTTGCGAATTAATGTTCTTCCCTGAAAATGTAACTATTTTGTTGAAAATTCGTCTTTTTTTTTGTAGAAAATTAATCTTCCTGGTTAAAGAATCCACACTTTGGTTTAAAATTCAAATCTTTGGTTAAATGTTGAATTCTCTTAAGGAAAATTATTTTTTTTTTTTGGATTTATGATTTTAGTTGAAAATCCATCTTTTCGGTTGAAACTGTAACTATTTTGATAGAATTTTTTTTTTGTTTATATGAGAATTAATTGTCTTCAATGAAAATGTAACTATTCTATTTTTGTTTGAAAATTGATCTTTTCTGATTTAAAATTCTTGTATTTTGTTAAAAATTCCTCTTCTTTTATAAAAAATTAATTCTCTTCATTGAAAATTCATCATTTTTTGGTAAAAAATGCAACTACTTGGTTGAAAATTAATCTTTTTTTGTTGATAATTTTACAATTTTGTTAAAATTTCGTCTTGTTTGATTGAATTCAATTGTTTTTTTTATTGAAAATAAAAATCTTTTTCTTTTGAAATATTTGCTATTACATGTTTCGTTAAGAATCCTTTTTTAAATTAACTTCATGATTTAAAGTTGAAGTACTTTGTAAAAAAATCGTTTTTTTATTGTTGTCAAAAATTCATCATTTTTGTTACAAAATCAATTATTTGGTCATGGATTAAATTTTTGGTTGAAAATTTATATTTTTGGAAAGAAAATTTAGCTGCTTTGAGCAAAATTCGTCTTTTAAGACTAGAAACTTCAACAATTTGGAAACAAATTTAACTACTTGGTTGTAAATTTACTTTTTTGTTGAAGATTAATATTTTTGGTTGAGTATTTTATTCAATAATTAATTTTTTTGCCTAAAAATGTAGCTTTTCAATTTTTGGTTGACATTTTTTGCTTTATATGTTGGAAATTCAACTAGTTGGTGATAAATTCATGTCTTTTCCTGGAATTTCGTTTAATTAGAAGAAAATTAATCTGATTTGATAAAATTTCATCATTTTGGTTGAAGATTTGACTGTTGTAGTAAAAATTCGTTTCTTTTGTTGAAAATTATTTTTTTTTTACGGAAAATTTCACGATTCCATTTTTGGTTGAAAGTTTATCTTTTTTAATTGAAAACTCAACTATTTCGTTAAAAATGTGTCTTTTTTATTAAAAATGTATCTTTTTCGATTGAAAATTAAATTTCTGGTTAAACATTCTCCTTTTCCGGTTTACCAGTCAACTGTACTCTGAAACATGCAACTTTTTAACTTAAAACCTTACCTATTTTGTTAAAAATACGTTCATTTGGATAAAAATTAATTTAATTTGTTGAAAATTCGTCTATTTGTTTGCGGATTCAACTATTTTGTTAAAAAATCTTCTTTCTTCCTTGCAATTCGTTTTTTTTTGTTGCAAAATTTTTTTAACTGCAAATTGAACTGTTTTATTTTAGGTTCAATACTCATCATTTTTAGTTGAAACTTAAACTATTTGTTTAAAATTCATGTATTTTGTTGAAGATCCGCCTTTTAGTAGACGATTAATCTTCTTGTTAGAAAATTCATCTTTATAGATAAAAAATTCAACAATTTGGTGAAAAAGTCAAATATTTTGTTGAAAGTTTAATTATTTTTGTTTAAAATTTATCATTTCATATTGTCTCTTCATTTTATAAACAAACAACTAAACATCACTAGCAATATAATTTAGGGAAAATTAGAGAGAGAGAGAAAAGATTTTTCTCGGCCTATAAATGTCCACAGTATATATTTATTTATAAAATTGAAATATATTATTATGATCAAGTATCACCTTGTCGATAAAAGCAAATAATTTTATTACCAAGCTATCGCATACTAACTTATCACATATAATTTTAAACAACAATGCATTCTATATTTTTCTAAGAAAAAAAAATCTAAAATCAGTTTTCCATTATTTTTTTGTTTTAAAGTGATGCAGAAATGATAACAAATCTAAATACTTATGTCTCAAAAAAATAAAAAATACGCTTTTGAGTGGAAAATTTAAACAAATATTTGCATTGGATTTCTTTTTTCCCCTTTTTGAAAATTTGTTCGTTTTCGAATTGCATTCAAAAAGCCTGTAAGTTATACACTACGTCTGTAAAAATGATTTAACTTCAATCAGCCGTTTGGGTGATGTGGATTTCTCAAAAAAATTGGGTCTCAAAATTCAAAATCGTGTAACTCCATGAATTTTGAAAATTTTGGAAAACCATTGTAACCATAAGCTTCACTCACTCAACAATGAAGTTCCACCAAGATTCATTAAAATTGCTAAAACTCCCTACAACTTATACATTCAGAAAATGGATTGACCCAAAAGCTTTATTTTTATCTTCAATCAGGGTTGAAACAGGTCAGAAAATTCTGGAAAGTCAGGGAAAGTCAGGAAATTTTAAATTAGTTAGAGAATGTCAGGGAAAACCTGAAAGAGTCAGGGAATTTTCGATAAGCTGAAGTTTATAAATTTCTGTATGACTGCTGTCCAGACTTTACACTCTTTCACCTATTCCCATCTTTTCCCTTTTTTAATGAATCCAACTATTTTTTATTGAAAGTTACTTCTTTTTCATTCATGTTCTTTTTCATCGGAATTTATCTCTTTTGGTTGAAAATTCGACTATTTGGTTGTGGATGCAAATGTTTCTTCTAAAATAAATATTTTGTTGTTTAATATTTAACTATTTGGTTAAAAAATCATCTTTCTTGACTTAAAATTAACTTTTCCCTGGAAAAATTCGTCTTTTTGGGTGTAAAAGTCAACTGTTTTCTAACAAATTCGTCTAAATAGCTTGAAAATTCAATTTATTCTAGTTTCTTCAATTTATTCTTCAAGATAAATTTAGAATCAAAGCTTTTGTTTGCATCAGTAATATTGATCTGCTAGGTGTGAGGTTGTTCCTACACATGACAGAAAAATTTATCTTGCTCAGGGTAAATGAAAAGGGATTTTGTAGCAACCCTGCTTTAATATATTTTCAATCTTTGTAGACTTGTTCTTTTCTAATCTTGATCTTATATTCCCCATTGCTCTACCCTCAACCTCTATATTTAATCTTGATCTGAATCTTGATCTCCATTTTCATTTTCACCTACCTTCTAAATATCAGACTCATGGCATGCCAGTGATGAAACCCGGTCTCTCGCTACAGCAAGCTGCAAACTCGCACCAGTCTTCCAATCAAAGTTACCAAAGTCCTCAACAGCTTCTTCACCAGAGTCAGCATCACCAAAGTCCGAGATTCTCCCAGCAACATGCTCAAAATATGCACCAACGCCAGCTGATTCAACAGATGCATCAGCAACAAATGGCAGGACAGCAGTCCAATCCCCAGTCAGCTATGAGGACTCCAAACACCCACTTTTCTGGAAACACTTCTTATCAACAGTTCCAGCAAAATAGGCAATCTATGACCAGATCTCAGATAGACTTACCGAGTACATCGAGGCAAACGCAGGATCTCAGAGTGCCGGGACAGGAGATTTATTATCATTATGCCCAAGGGAGACCGAGGTACGATTTTTTAAAATTAGTCAAAAAAGAGTTTCGTACCCTGTTAAGACGTTAATTGAGTCCTTCAAACCTCCCCCTCCCATAATTTCCCTCCCCTACTTTACCCCTGGCTACCCCTCCCTTCTCCAACTTATTCCTCCTGTACTTCCTTCTCTCCTTACTTTACCATCTGAAACGCCCCTTCCCCTACTTCCCTTCTCCAGCCATCACCCTACCCTAATCACCCGCACTACCCTACGAGCTCTCCCTTCACTTCACCCAATACCCTCCATCACTTGCAATCATTCTCCTAACTTCCTCTCACTATCCCTACTTCCTGAACCTAATTTCCCATAACTTCCTCTACTTGCCCTACCCTCATTTCTCCCTAATTTCTCTACTTTTCCCTTTCCTCATTTCCCTTACTCTCCCTGCGCTTATTTCCTCTCACTTCTTCTAATTCCTCTACTCTCATTGCCCATACTTCCACTCCCTTTTCTTTTTCCTCACTACCCCTCTCTTCATTTCCCCTCACTTTCCCTACTTCGCCTCCCCTCATTTGTCCTTACTTTTCTTACTTCCCCTCCTCTCATTTCCCCTCATTTCTCGTTAATTTCTCTACTTTTCTGTCTCCTCATTTCCCTTACTCTCCCTGCGCTTATTTCCCCTCACTTCCCCGAATTCCTCTACTCTCATTTCCCATACTTCCACTTCCTTTTCTTTTCCCTCACTACCCCTCCCCTCACTTTCCCAACTTCCCTACCCCTCATTTCTCCTCAATTTTCTTACTTCCCCTCCCCTCATTTCCCCTCAGTCGCTTGACTACCCCTTCCCTAATTTCCCCTCATTTTTCTTCACGGTTACTGAAATTAATCAATTCAAGCTCTCAAAACTGTAGGATTTTTTATTTGAAGTAATCAGAACTGAACTGCAAATTTAAACACTCAAAGTGGAACTTTTTCAAATTATAAACTTTTTAAATATAAGCTTAACAAATTTTTGCTTCAGACATTTTCAATTTAAACGCTTACTAAATTAGACGTGAAAATTGGAAGCGTTTAGCATGTTCCAATTGAACAACTCTTTAATTTAAATGTCATTAAACTGCAAATTTTAAATTTTTATAAACTGAACATTTCAAAGATTTCTGGTTAAAAAATATAAATCTAAGCTATAATTTGTGATGCTGTGAGAAGAGGAAGCTACACACTTCGTAATATTGAAGAAAAAAAAGATGAACTTTACATGGACCGCAATCCAAATGTCTTTTGATCACCGGTTAGATCAGGCGGTATCGCTCCGGATTTATAACAGAAAGTCTGGACTCGAATCTTGCTGTCTCCATTTTTTGCCAATTTTTTCATTATTTTTTTTTTTTATATTGCAATTGTCTATTCAATTTATTTAAATCAGTCTGAAATATTCATTTTTAACCATTATTTTAATATAAAAAATTAGCTTTTTTGAACGATTACCATTTTCAATAATGCAAAGGATAAGTCTTACTGACAAATGAATGGTAAATGTGTGATTTATTTTTACATCATGAAAATTGTCTAATTAAAGTATAATACTATTCTTATCTTTCATTTTTTAAAACATTTTCATGAAAAAGTGTTATATTCTTCACCTTATGCAATTAAAAAACACCACACATCACTTTAATTCAATAATATGAATATGATAATAATAAGAGAAAATGTTTTCATCTATATTCTATTTTTATATAATTTTATTTTACTTTTTATTTATATTTTAATATTTATTTTATTATTAGAATATTTTTATATTTTTTTATCTCATATGAAAACAGTAATAACCAAATATTACTGTTTACTTGAATAAATAAAAATGAGAATCAAAGTTAAACAAAAATAATTTTTTCGTATCAAATAATTGTTGAAAATAATACTTTGAATTAATTTTAATCAATTTAATAGTGAATTGCAATGAAAAAATTGAATAGAAAAAAACTGGGGAAAATGAAAATTGCAAGAATCGAACTCAGACTTTTTGCTTACAAATCCGGAGCGTTACCGCCTTGTCTAGCCGGTAGTCGAAGGACGCTTACATTGCGGTCCATTGAATATTTGCCCTTTGTCCACTCAAATAATAGTAAAAAGAAAAAATTGGCACGTTAAAATTAAAAAAAAAAATTAATAACCAAAACTTCCACCCTTTCAACTCAAGGAAATTGTTTAAAACAAAAGAAGTGTCTCTTCCAGTTTAAAAAAACTTGAAAACCAAAATTTCCTCTGTTCTAACTCAATTAAAATCTTTAAAATAATAAAAAGTTCCTCTTACAATACAAAAAAAAATTTCCTCTCTTGCAACTTGACAAAAATCTTAAAAACAAAAAAAAATGTTTTTCCAATTCAGGAAAAATTGAAAACCGAAATTATCTTCCCTTCCAGCTAAATAAAAATATTAAAAATGAAAAATTACCCTTTTCCAATCCAGAAAAAAAGATTAAAATTACAAAGTCTCCCCCTTTAATTTAATAAAAATAATCAAAATCAAAAAGGGCCTCTTCCAGTTCAGAAAATATTGAAACCCAACATTTTCTCCTTACCAACTGAATAAAATTTTTCAAAATAAGAAATAATCATTATTCCAATTTATAAAATAAATTTTGAAAACCAAAATTTCCTCCTTTAAAACTCACCAAAAATATTTAAAATATGTAATACCCCTGGTGCCAATTAAATGAAAAATTTAAAACTAAAATTTCCTCGTTTTAAACTCAATAGAAATTTTAAAACACAGAAAATTTTCCAGCCTTTAACTAACTAAAAATATACAGCTCAAAAAGTTTCCTCTTAGAATTAGGAAAAAAATTCAATACCAAAATTTCTTACCTTTCTTTTAAAATTAGAATGGTGAAATTCGAACATCTTTTTATACATAAATTCTTTCAAGTTGAATTATTTTTATTTAGGGTCCTTTTAAATTAATAATGGTTTAATTTTTATTCATACATAAAAATTTAAAAATTTTACTTACGAATTAAAAATTTTTATAGACGTACAATTAAAATTGCACCGTTCAAAGTTTAAATTTAGCTATTTATTTAAATATTTCAAAATTCTTGTTTTTTTTTTTAATTAAAAAGTTTCAAATTGAAAGGGTTGAAAATGTAATGTTTTGGACTGAAACAATATTTGAATAAGATTTTAAAATTCAATAAAAGCGTTTAATTATGAATCTATTAATTTTAAATTATTGGAAAATGGAAAATAGTTTATAAAGTTTCAATCGGACGTTATAATTTGTTTAACCACTAAGGCTTTCGAATTAAAATGGTTAAATTTTCAACCTTACAATCTGTAAATTGTTTAATTTCGAACAGATTCAGAATCGTCTTATAAAATCAATTTCATCCAATATTTTCAAATTCAATCACATTAAATTTGTAATTGTTCAAGTCTTCAAAACTGCATTTTAAAATTCTTTAAATTGAAAATGTAAGCTTAAAAATGAAGACCTAAAATAAAAAATGTTTATATTAAAAGATTTTACAATAAAATATTTTAAAGTGAATGCTTTCATAATTGAAAAGTCACCAATTGAACATCACATTCCAAAAATTTTTTATCTAACTCATTTTAAGTTGTGTCAAATCATGCGATATGAAATTGGTCAAAAAAATAAATTCACTGGTATATACAAAAAAAATAATAGAACATAAAAATTATTCTAACTTGGAAAAAATCTTTAAGTGAACCTATTTAATTTATTTTTGAATACTTGAAAGTATATGTAGAAATTCCTGGAATTTGAAAATGCTTCAAAATGAAATTTTTGTTAATTCGTTAATTTGTTAATTTCATTTGAGTTAGTGAAGTAGGAATTCATTTCAGAAGATTTTCTTTAACCTTACAAATATTTCTAATGAGAGTTTAATTAGTTTCATTTTATTCGAATAAAGGGTAGGGAAGTGAGGGTGAGTAGGGGTGAGAAATAAGGAAGGGAGTGTGGAAAGGGGAATTATAGTAGGGGTGGGAGTGGTGGTATGGATCTGACAACAAGTGTGGGGGTAGGTGGTAGAGAAGTGAGAGTAAGTAGGGTAGGGGAAGTAGGGAAGGGAGTGTGCGTAGAGGAATTATGGGAGGAAGGGGAGGGATAGTGTAGAGAAGGGAGAGTGATGCTGAACATGGGTGCTAGGGAAGGGAGTGTGCGTAGGGGAATTATGGGAGGGTGAGTAGGGTAGGGGAAGCAGGGAAGGGAGTGTGCGCAGGGGAATTATGGGAGGAAGGGGAGTGCTGCTGGACATGGGTGGTAGAGAAGGGAGTGTGCGTAGGGAAATTATAAGAGGGTGAGTAGGGTAGGGGAAGTAGGGAAGGGAGTGTGCATAGGGGAATTATGGGAGGAAGGGGAGGGATAGTGTAGAGAAGGGAGAGTGATGCTGGAGATGGGTAGTAGCAAAGGGAGTGTGTGTGTGTGAGGGTGGGAAGGGGTGGCAGGGTACTGATAGTGAGTAGGGGAGGGGAAGTAGAGAAGGGATCATGGGGAGGGGAAGTTAGAGGAGAGAAATAAATGAGGGGAATTAAGGAGAGTATGAGGGGGATTTGAGTGACGTAATTAACGTCTTAATAGGCTACGAAACCCTTTTTTGTAGACACGCGACGCCCACTTTGACTAATTTTTTAACTTCAAATTCAATTTGATAAATATGAAGAATTTTGACAAAATATTTAATCTACAGGTATGGAGTGCCACAGGTTTATATGAAGCCAGAAACTCCAAGCCAGGAGGTCGAGTATCAAAGGCGGAATTCCTCGAAGGGTATCGAGAAGGCCGCCTCTCAACCCCATCTCTCCTTCGAGGAGGAGAGACTCGGAAACAACGAGAGCTCTTCTCAGCGCAACAATCCCTCTGAGACGATGAAAGCCAGTGCTTCTGTGGACCCTCTGGACAAGGAGAAATACGAAATTACGGTAGAAGATCGCCAGGCTGATTTCGGCAGAACTGGATCCCAGAGGAAAGACGAATACAGACCTGAGACCAGCTTTGGGGTTCGTCGAGACGAGGTCAGGTCATCCAAAAGAGAAATGGATCAGCAAGAGGGACAAAATTCCATTCAAAATTCTATTCAAAATTCGAGTCAAAACTCTTCCGTTCAAAAGCGGATAGAAGAGCTTCAGAAAAGGAATGAACACGATGGAATTTATACTGCAAAGGTTTCCAAAGAAATTAGTGAAAACGATGATATCAGAAATTCGGGACAGAAGGCTGAAAATTCAAAGAGACTGGAGGCTGCGCAGTTTAATAATAAGGAAAATTATTCTAAAACCGAGTCGAGGAAAGATGATCTTGAGCATGGAATTGCAAGATTAAAGATTCAAGGTCAGGGATCAGGATCCGATTATGATAAAGCTGGACAAAGCTCTTCTAATGTGGATTCTGGAAGGGGCTCTGCTGTTTATTCGAGTGGGAGACGACCTCCTCCTGAAGAGCAGGGTCTTACTCAAGGTAATAACAAAAAAAATGGCCTGCATTACATTAAAATTACTACTTATCTATTATTAATTAATAATTTTATCAATAATATTATTTATCAATATAAATCTTAGACTTAAGATGGTTAAAATGAAATTTAATTGAAAATGCATTTATGGTGGCAGCGGTGGGTGTTGTAAAAGTGTTGTTCTTCTTTCTATCAATTTAATCAAAATTACTATTAATATATTATTAATTAACTAGCAGTAAATGCACGCACATTAAAAATATAAACAACTTAAAAATCGATTATTTAACCACTGTTTACATATTGGAATGTTTTCAAATTTTTGAACAATAATTAATAGCTTCGAATAGGAAGCACTGGAAATTTGAAAACTTATATTTAGCGATTTTGAATTGCAAACATTTAAAATCAAATAATTTTAGATTTGGTAACATTTTGCAAAAAAGAACAATATTTGGAATTGAATGAAGAGGAATTGAACTTGTATCATTTTGAAATAAAATCGTTTAAAATTGAATAATTTGGAATTGACCAATTTTAGACTAAAATAGAACTTGAATAATTTAAAATTGTGAATTTAAAACTAAATTGAATGTTGTATAGTCAAAGCTTCTAAAATTCTAGAATTTCAAATTGTTATTACAAGAGAAAATTATAATTTACTATTAAAATTTATTAGACAACTTTTTTTTAAGATCAAAAAATATATTCACGACATTTACACCGTTTTGGAAAAGAAATTTTCAATATAAAATAAAAATTTTAAATAACTATTTGTTAAAAGTTTTTAAACACATTAATTTGAACTAAAATTATATTCTGATATCTGGGAACAAGGAAATAAGAATGATCAGTTTGTTTTTAAAGTTATAACATTTTGAAGAACATTTTTTTATTTTACAAGATTTTACCAAATATTAGGCAAAATTCGAGTCAGTTTGAAAAATATTGAGATATTTTAGAAGTTTGGAAAAAATTTGAAAATATTTTCAAGTGTAAATATACGTTTAATCTCTTTGAACTTCTAAAATTCCTTAATATCTTTGAAATTGACTCGAAGTTTTCCTAAAAATTATTTTAAAAATTATAAAAATTGCATTAAAATCTTCCAAATTCTTTTTTGGCAATGTTGAAAATCTTTTTCAAATATTCTCTTAGAATAAAATTTAAAAAAAAACAACATTTTAAATTTTCCTAGAAATCTCGAGAAAATATTTTGACTCTCTTGAACCTTTACAAAATTCATAAAAAACTTTATTTTTAATTTTGAAAAATCAATATTTTTCAAAAAAATTTGAAATCTTAAAAAGGCCAGATTTTTTTCGAAAATCTTTTTAAATATTCTGTTAAAATTCATTTTTCGAAATAAAAAATAATTTTCAATTTGTTTAGGTATCTAAACAACTTTCTGTATTCTCTTCAAACCTTCAAAAATTCTCAAAATCTTGGAATTTTTTTTCAAAATCTTCAAAAATTTACATTTTGCCTCATTTTCTTTTTAATTTACTCAAGATTTCAAATTTTTTCGAATCTTTTCCAACTGCTAGATATCTTTTGAATTCAGTTTTCCTAAAATGTTTAAAATCCTACAAAAATCAAAAAATTGTCTTAAAATCCTTCAGATTCTTTCTGACCGACAGTTTTTTTTAACGTAACCCATTGGACAGCTCCCACCGCTGCCACCATAAATTCATTTTTAATTAAATTAAATTTATTCTGAATATTTCTTATTTTAATTAAATAAAAATAAAAATGTTATTACTTTATTATTTATTATTATTAACGTTAAAATACTAATTTCTTGTTTTGTGGCTTTGGGGTCCGTGAATGATGAAAAAGATTTTTTCCATCGGACGTTTTGGCTTCATACCTGCGGACACTCTTCAGTTATTCATCCTAGAAAGTTACATATTTGGTATAAGTTTTTTGGTACATTTCAGTGCGCGTTTTACCTTAAGAGTATTTTTTTGTTTCTTTTTGTGCTCCGATTTGTACCTAAAATATAATAACAATATTTTAACATTTCAAAATCTACCTAAAGCATTATTGCATTACACTTATTCATTCAGAATAATGATTTACATTCATTGTTCATTCTTGAATTTGCACAAAACCCAATAAAAGCGCGAAACTAGAAAGTTATAAATCTGAACATAGATACAAAAAAGGAGACAATTAAAAAATGGCAATCTGCTTTTGGATTTTTTCCTAACTTTTTAGTGTTTTTGAAAATAGAACACTGAAAAGTTAAGGAAAAAATCAAAAAAGGATTGCGATTTCGTATCATTGGTTCAGATTTATAACTTTGTAGTTTCGCGATTTTACTATTTCTTATACTCATTGCAGAATAAACAATAAATTTAAATCATTATTCTAAATGAATAAGTATATTGCGAGAATGTTTTAGGTTGATGTTAAAATGCTAACACAGGGTTTCAAATTTACGTTCTTAGACGCTGATTATAGATAAACACACATTGAAAAAATGATAAAATATTGTTATTGTATTCAAGGAAAAAAAGTCAACGCAAAAAAATAGTCTTGGGGTAAAACGTGCATTGGAATATACCAAAAAACGTATACCAAGTGTGTAACTTTCTAAAAAAAATTACTGGAGAGGGCCCATATATGGAGTCGTAACGTCTTATGGAAATCTGAATCATCTGCGTCATTTACGGACCACAAAGCCACAAAACTAAAAACTAGTATTTTAATATTCATCTTAATGAATAACCAAGTAATAACATTTTCATTTTATTAAAATAAGAAAGAAAACTTGATACTTCATGTGGTTAAAATTAAAATAAATTGAAAATGCATTTATGGTGGCAGCGGTGGGAGCACCAAAAACTAGTATCATTACTGAGGGTCACAAAAAGCCACAAAAAATTAGTATTAAGTTTGATTATTTTATAAATTAGCATATTAATCGAAAACCTGACGTAAAAGACAGTATACCGTTCTTCTTGAAATGTTGAAGGGCTACAGAAGTTTGTTCATCACTTTGATTTTAGATAATCTTAATTGAGATTGGGGTATTAAATTCAGGGGATTATTTTGATGTTGGGTAATTTTCTCAGGAAGAGGTGAAACGTGTCTCACAATATAATTTGTTTTTATTATCAGGACAGGATTCCGAGTGGGTGGATATAGTGGAATCAGAATTGAGGAGTATTTTGGAACCAAGAGATGTTCCGGCAATGGCGCACTCCACTTTGTCCGAAAGTGTGTCTTCAGTGACGCCTCCCTTGCCTCCTTTATCGCCTCACGGCAGCCCTAGAAGTCCAAGGAATAGATATTCAGCAAGGTGAATGATATTTTTATACTCTCCGTAATACATGTCAACGAGGTGCTCACAGACCGAAGAATATGAATATTCAATACCTCCATTCATAACACGTCTTTTGATAACAGTAAATCCGATTTGCATTGTTTACGTATTGGCATTTCCATATAAAAGGGTTTTCAATCAGAAGTTCGTGAAATTATTTAGAAAAATATTATAAGTCATCTAAAAAAACACATTTCAATTATTAAAATCGGATCGAGGCTCAAGTTAATAAAAAAATTTTTATCGATAAGGGAACGTCCATTAAATACGTGAGGATTGCTTTTGTAATTTTAGACCCCCTCCACCCCTATTAAAATTATTGGTAATAGTTTTTACCCCCCCCCCCTCTCCTTCTTACCTAAGAGTTTATATTTTTTATTCAATATATCAACAATATATTAAGTATTTTCACAGTAAACGAGATTTCAAGGGATTTAAAGAGATTGGAATGATTTAAAAGGATTTGAAAAGATTTGAAGGGATTTTAAGGTATTTCCAAGGACTATAAAGTACTTTCAACAAAAAATTTTGCTGTAATTTCATGACTTTTCAAAAGATTTCGAAATATTTCAAGGAATATCAAAAGTTTAAGGGTATTTCAAACGATTCCAAGGGAAGACGAGAGGTTTCAAAGATTTTAAACGATTTAAAAAGATTTAAGGGTTTGAAGAGTTTACCTAGTAAAATTTCAGAGAGAATATAAATTTTTTGAAGGAATTTTACAAGATTTGAAGGGACTTTAAGGACTTTAATCAGATCTCAAAAGATGTTACAGGATTTTAAAGGATTTCAAGAGATACCGAAGGTTTTCGACTACAAACAATTTTGAGGGATTTCAAGAGATTTTAAGGGATTTTGTGGGATTTTAAAGGATTTTAAGGGAAACCCAAATACTTTTTTCGAATTTTAAAGGATTTCAGAGAATTTTAATGGTGTTTTAGGGGTTTCAAAGAATTTCATAAGGTTTCAAAGGATTCCAAGGGATTTCAAGAGATTTTAAGGGATTATTATTGATTTTGAAGTATTTCAAAATATGCTACAGAATTTCAAAGGATTGGAAAGGATTTCAAGATATACCCAAATATTTTTACGAATTTTGAAAGATTTCAGGTAATTTTAATGGGATTTGTAAGATTTGAAGGAATTTCATATGATGCTTCAAAGGATTTTTAGGGTTTTCAAGGGATTTCAATGGATTTACGGAGAATGTAAGAGATTTTAGTGAATTGTAAGTGATTTCGAAGTATTTAAAAAGATGTCACAGAATTTAGAAAGATTTTCAAGAATTTTCATGAGATACTGAAGTATTTTTACGAATTCTGAAGGATCTCAGCGAATTTTATGGGATTTCGAAGATTTGAATGAATTTCGTAAAATTTCAAAAGAGTTTAAGAGATTTAACAGGATTTCAAGAGATTTAAAGGAATTGTAATAGGTTTCGAAATATTTCGAAAAATTTCACGGAATTTCAGAAGTTATCAAAGGATTTTAAGAGATATCAAAGTATTATTACAAATTTTAAAGGATTTCAGGGAATTTTAATGAGATTTCGAAGATTTCAAGGAATTCCGTGAGATTTCAAAGGATTTCAAGAGACATTAGGAGAATGTAAGCGATTTCAAGAGATTTTAAGGGATTGTAGGGGATTTCGAAATATTTCACAAGTTTTCACGGAATTTAAAAGGATTTTAAAGAATTTCAAGAGATACTGAAGTATTTTCATACACTCTGAAGAATTTCAGAGAATTTTTTAAGATTTCAAAGGATTTTAAGGGATTGTAAGAGATTTCAAGGGATTGTCAGAGATTTCGAAATATTTCAAAAGAATACATGGAATTTCAAGGGAAACCGAGGTATTGTCATGAACTTTTGAAGGATTTCAGGGAATTTCAATGATATTTTGAAGATTTAAAATAATTTTCTAGGATTTTAAAGGATTTCAAGGGACTTTGACAGATTGTAAGCGATTTTAAGAGATTTTAAGGGATTTCAAGGGATTTCGAAATATTTAAAAAATTGTCACGGAATTTAAAAGGATTTTAAAGAATTTCAAGAGATACCGAAGTATTTTCATGAACTTTGAAGCATTTCAGGGAATTTGATAAGATTTCAAAGGATTTTAAGGAATTTTAAGGGATTTTAAGAGATTTGAAGGGATTGTCAGAGATTTCAAAATAATTCAAAGGAATATACGGGATTTTGAAACAATTTTAAAGAATTTTAAGAGGTACTTAAGTAATTTCTCGAATCTTGAAGGATTCTGAGGAATTTTAGTGGAATTTTGGATGATTTAAAGGGATTTGAAGGGATTTCATAAAAGTTAAAGGATTTTAAGGGATTTCGATGAATTCAAATTATTTCCAAGGAATTTTAGAAATTTCAAAAGGTTCCAAAGTATATCCACGGATTTTAGAGGATTTCGCAAGATTTCGGAGAATTTTAATGATTTCTAAATAATTTTCATGAATTTTGAAACATTTAAAGGGATTTCAAGAAATTTTGAATGATTCCCACGGATTTAAAAGATTTTTAGAGATTTAAAGGGATTTTCATGTGAAATTTCAAAAGATACTGAAGTATTTTCACGAATTTCTAAGGATTTCAGTGTATTTTAATGGGATTTCGAAGATTTGTAAGGATTTCAAGGAATTTCATAAGATTTCAATAGATTTGAAAAGATTTCAAAAGGATTTTAAGGGATTTCAAGAAATACCGAAGTAATTCCACGAATTTCGAAGGATTTTACGGGATTTTAATGGGATTTCGAAGATTTGAAAAGACTTCAAATAATTTCATAAGATTTCAAAGGATTTCAAGAGATTTTGGGAAATGTCAAGAGATTTGAAGGTGTTTAGAAGATTTCACGTTATTTCAAAGGATTTTAGAGATTTCGAAAGATTCCAATGTATATTTACGGGTTTTACAAGATTTCTTAATATTTCAAAAGATTTGACGACATTTCAATGGAATTCCAAATATTATAAGGGATTTCAAAGAATTTTAATGACATTCTGAAGATTTGACTGATTACAAATTTTTTGAGATTCCAAGGGATTTCTATATATTTTGAAGGATTATAAGGGATTTTAAGGGGATTTTCATAATTTTGAACGATTTCAAGGCTTTTAAAGATTTCAAGAAATCTCAACGAATTTTAAGGGATTTCCACAGTTTTAAAAGAATTTCAAGAGAGCTTAATCGTAATAAAGGGATTTCAAGAGATTACGTACGATGTCTATGGAATTCAAAGGATTTCTAAGAATTTTCATATGATTTATTAAATGTTGAGGAATGGTTAAGGGGATTAAAACGACTCGGGTTGTCGCCACATCCAAAATACGTCTACGAGGATGCATTGTTTAATTTAATGTTCGAACCACATGATCTAAAGGCAATTTCACTTGCAGGAACAAAGCGATTTTTTTGAAAAATATCCATATTTTTGTTGTTTTTTTTTTTTTTTGTAATTGTAAGTTCGGCGTCTTTTTGCGCCTGTAAAATGCGATGCGCCAGCCAACACTGCATGCCGAGCTGCAGTCACCGGGTTAGTTTCAAGTTGCATAAAATCTTGAATTACTAATGTTTCGTCGTTTATAACAATATTTAATATAATAATATAATATTATACAATGATAAAATCAAATAATAATGATGATAATTTTTTGAAAATATATATAATATAATATCCTCCCCGTTACCGGTGAGGAAGCTTTATTTCTTACCATTTAATCATATTACAGTGTTCAAATAATAAATTAATAAATAATAATACATTTTTGAAAAATGTCATATAAATCTACATATTTTTTAAATACTAAATGGTACTCTTTTTTTTACCAAAAGTGTGTATGATGGGGGAAAACAGTTTACCTCAATCATTTATCCGTAAAATCAAACTTGTAATTTTCACATTACTTTTCAGGTTACCTTTCGAAAAATGTTTTCAATGCAAAAATTCTAATAATAAACAAATATTCACAGAAAACAATTTTTGTGCTTATATTACATATATTTTCGAAAAATTGTTATTATTGTTTATTTTTATCATTGTATTATATTATCATATTATATATTACTCTGAGCGACGAAAAATCAGCACTTCAAGATCTTATGCAACTTGAAACTAACCGGGTGACTGCAGTCCTGCATACAGTGTTTGCTCACGTGTTGCATTTTACAGGCGAAAAAAGACGCCCAATTTTCAATTAAACAAAAAACAACAACCAGAACATTTTTCGAAAAAAATCTCTCTGGTCCCATGAGTAAAATTGCCTTTAGATTATGTGGTTCGAGTATTACGCTAAACAATGCATCCTCGTAGACGTATTTTGGATGTGGCTAAAACACGAGTCGTTTCAATCCCCTTAACTCTTCGACTCTATATATTTATTGGACTTATTTAATATGATATATTATGTTATAATAAAAAAATAAAACAAATAATCATATAATTTGTAAATAATAGTATAAAAAGTCATTTCAACAGATTTAATTAGCATAATTTTGAAAAATAATTAGAAAGAGGAAATTTTAAATAAAAATGCTTTGGACCTCCCCCTCCACCCTTCGTAAGTGAGGATTCGTAACATTTTCTCACATAATTAATGGACGCCCCCTGAGAGATTTTTTAATCCTTTTGAAGGAGGAATAGGAATAAGTTTTTTTTTTTTGTTTCTTAATGGATGAAAATACATTGTTGGAAGTAACGATTCTGGAAAATGTTTCCAGGATATGATATTTATTTAAATATTTTTGAATATATTTTTAGTTTACCATACGGTGTGAAACCAAACTATAGTGAATACAGCAAGGGAGGTGACAAAAGGAACTACCCCAGTTCCTCAAAGCATCGTGGTGCTTCAACGTCAAAGAAAGATGCGGCGAAAAAATTCTCCCATTGTAAGTTAAAGTATTGATTTATTAACACGTAGACTCAGCCAACATTGTCAGGTTCCCCAATTAAGTTTATAAATTTCTGAAAAAAAATAATGAAAAATATATATTTAAAAAAGAATCTAATTTTCAATTTGAAATAAACGTAAATAAATACCAGGGTAGTCCAAAAATTCGACTTTCGATTTTTGGTGATTGATCTCTTCTAATTTGCTCATTTTCCGAAAAAAGAAATTTCTTTTGTGAATCGGTCAAAATTAACTTATGCCCCCGGGCTTTTGAAAACAACACAAGGTTTTAAATATCAGGTAAGCTCGGATTTCGAAAAAATAGAAAAAAAGTACTTGTCATTACTTTTTTCTAAATTAAAGTTTATTCATCTCTCAAGAAATGCTTAAGAAATAATTTCCACGCAATAACTTTTAATTTAGACACCCCTAATCCTCTTTTATTATGCCCGGAAAATGCCCCAAAATATGCAAAATAGCAGTTCTCTATCAAATTCATGCTAAAGACGATATTTTTTGGAATTTTTTCAACTTAAATAATTTTTAGTCGATAATTGATGCGTTTCCAAGTATTTTAAAAATAATTTAAAATTATTTAAACAATTATTGTTTGTTTAAACAATTTTTGCCCCTGTAAACCGTGAAAAGTTATTATCTTTCGGGAGAACATATTTGGTACATAATATAAACAATATTCATTTGTTCGAAGAATTTTTCCTCCCTAAAATCTTAAAAAGTTTTTATTTTCTGAAAATAATGACGCAATTAAAGAATGTTGAAAGAAGTATATTTTTAAATGATATGTGGTCTTGAAGTATTTTTTAATAATTTTAAATTGTTTGAACAATTATTTTTTTTTAACAATTTTTCCCCCTGTGAATCGTGAAAAATTATTATTTTCTGAAATTAACGACATAATTGAAGAAGTTTGAGTGTAATATGTTATTAAAGGATATTTGGTCATTATTCACACAATTTTTATTTGTTCAAACAATTTCAAAACATTTTTTAAACACTGTTCAAACAATATCTTTCGAGATAAATTGTACAAAGTTCATTATTCAAACAATTTTCATTTGTTTAAACAATTTTTTCTCCTAAAAATCGTACAAAGTTATTCTTTTCTGAAATGAACGATATAGTTAAGAAATTTTAATAGAAATATATATTAATCAAGGATATTTGGTGATTATTTCAAAAAATTTTATTTGTTTAAACAATTTTTCCCCTATAAAGCGTGAAAAATTATTATTATCTGAAATTAAGGGCACAATTAACGGATGTTGAGAGTAATATTTTTTTTCAAGGATATTTAGCAATTTTTAGAAAAATGTTAATTTGATTAAAGAATTTTCATTTGTCTAAACAATTTTTTCTCTGTAAGTCTTGAAAAGTTATTCTTTTCTGCAATACAATTCACGATGTCGAGGAGTAATATTTTTTTGCTTGAGATATTTTTCAATTATTTAAACAAAATTAATAATCATTAATCTACACAATTTTTTTAGTCTGTTATGGGTATATTTTGCAGATCGTATTCGTTAAAATGAATAATTTTTCAAACTTAATTTCTCAAAATGAATAATTTTTCAAATTTAATTTTTTAAACAAATTATTATTGTTGAAAAAATATAGGGTATACGTTCTGAAATAATAAAATACTGAATATTAAGGGTCATAGTGTAAGAGATTCGAAAAATCTAGAATTATCTTCACTTTCCCTATGAACAGGCGCAAGTAAATGATGATTATTTGTTTAAACAATTGAAAAAATCTGTTAAAAAAGTATTGCTCTTAACATTCAATAATTGTGTCATTAATTGGAGAAAAGAATTACTTATCACGATTTACCGAGACAAAAATTGTTTAAAACAATTAACATTGTTTGAACAAATAAAAATTTGTATAAAAAATGTCTAAATATCTTTCAGAAAAAAATGTTACTATCAACATCCGTTAATTTTGTCAATAATTTCGGAAAATAATAACTTTTTACAATTTTATGGAGAAAAAATTCTTCAAACAAATGAGAATTGTTTAAATAATTATCAAATATGTATATGTAATAATTCCTCCCCAAAGATAATAACTTTTCACGATTTACAGGGGCAAAAATGGTTTTAACAAATAATAATTGTTTAAACAATTTAAAGTTATTCTAAAAATACTTGGAAACTCGTCAGTTATCGATGAAAAAATTTCAAAAAATATCGTCTTTAGCATGAATTTGATATAAAACTGCTATGCAGCATTATTTGAGGCATTTTCCAGGTACAATAAGAGGGGTTTGGGGTTTTCAAAATTAAAAGTTATTGGGTGGAAATTATTCCTTCGCAAAAAGTTTCGCAAAAAGTTTATAACAAGTACCAATTATTTGAAAATCGAGCTTTTCCAATTTAAAAGCCAATGTTAATTTCAAAAACCCAGGGTCACGGGTTAACGTTGAAAAAAAATTACGGAATTTCTTTGTTTAGAAAACGAACAAATTAGGGGGGGGGGGGTATCACGAAAAATCAAAATTCGAATTTTTACAGGTATACATTTTGATCACCCTAATGCTCTCCAATCTGAGGTTAGCAGTCTAAACTCTCCAATCTGGGGTTAGCAGTCTAAACTCTCCAATCTCGTTTTGCGTTGTCCCGTAGCACCATGTACACGTAGCGGTGTTAGGTGTTAATAAAAAGACGAGATTGTATAGTTTAGACTGCTAACCCCAGATTGGAGTGTTTAGACGGCCAACCCCAGATTTGAGAGTTTAGACTGTTAACCCCAGATTTGAGAGTTTAGACTGCTAACCCCAGATTTAGATTTTAGATTTTAGACTGCTAACCCCAGATTGAAGAGTTTAGATGGCCAACCCCAGATTTGAGAGTTTAGGCTGCTAACCCCAGATTGGAGAGTTTAGACTGCTAACCCCAGATTAGAGAGTTTAGACGGCCAACCCCAGATGTGAGAGTTTAGACTGCTAACCCCAGATTAGAGAGTTTAGACGGCTAACCCCATATTTGAGGGTTTAGACTGCTGACCCCATATTGGAGAGTTTAGACGGCCAACTTCAGGTTTATGGGTTTAGACTGCTAACCCCAGATTGGAGAGTTTAGACTGCTAACCCCAGATTGAAGAGTTTAGATTAGATGGCCAACCCAAGATTTGAGAGTTGAGGCTGCTAACCCCAGATTGGAGAGTTTAGACGGGAGAGTTCAGACTGCTAAACCCAGATTGAAGAGTTTAGCATGGAGGTACCGAGTTGATGAATGTTGAGAGTAATATCTTTTTGAAGAAAATTCAGAAAATAATAAAGCTGTGCTAGAGAGTTGAAATATTAAGTAAAAAATAAAGAAGGTGAGGCGGCTTTTGATCGTATTGTATTTCAGCATTAAAAATCAGAAGTAAAGTAACGTTCAAAGTGGAATAGATAAAACTCAAAACCAAAAAATGCAAAAAAGTTTTATATAAAATTAATGCTAAAGAAGTTTTTTGGGGGAATTTTTCAACTTGAATTATTTCTATTTCATTAGTGACAATTTTCCAAGTATTTTTTAAATAATTTAAAATTTTTCAAACAATTTTTGCCCTATAAATCGTGAAAAGTTATTATTTTTCGAAATAGTTGATACACTTTATGAATTTTAGGAGTAATATACTTTTTTGAATGATATTTGGCAATTATTTAAACCACTTTTATTTGTTAAAACAATTTTTCCCCTGTGAAGCGTAAGAAGTTATTATTTTCTGGAATTAATGACGGAATGAACCAATGTTGAGTAATATGTTCTTCTTAAGAATATTTAGAAATTATTTAAACTTTAGTTAGAGCATTAGAATATATTTATTTAAACTAATTTTTATTTTTTGAACAATTCAGATATGCGTTTTGAGATTAGAAAATATTGAATAATAAGTGACATACTGTAAAAAAATAAAAAAAATTATACTTTGGTCCACATTTCCCACATGAAGAAAGGCAAGTGAATGATTATTAATTGTTTAACTAATTCCAAAATATCTTGAATAGAAAATATCATATTAATTTAACTTCGTTAATTATGACATTAATTTCAGAAAATAATAATTTTTCACGATTTATAGAGAAACAAACTGTTTAAACAAATGTGGAAAAATACCGAAAAAGTAATTACCGAAACAGAAATATCCCGAAAAAATGAAAATTTCCGAAAGAAACTAAAACTACTGAATATATTTTTTCCCGAAATTTTCAAACTTGAATTTCCAAATTCTCGAAAATAGTAAATTCCCGAATTGGAAAATTTCAGCAAAAATTAATATTAATTGGTCTTATTTTCTATTAAAATAATCTTTTGTTATATGTAAGGTATTTATTCTCAAGTGTACAATTAAATGTTTTGGGGGGCATTTTAAAATTCGCTAATTTACTATTTTTGGGAATTTTGAATTTCGTAATTTTACTAATTTCGAGAATTTGAACAGTCAGGTTTCAACAATTTCTATAGAATTGAAACGTACGAGAATAAATATTTTCGATAGTTATATTTTCTTTCAGGAATTTTCATTTTTCTGAAAATTGTTGTGTCGGCAATTATTTTTTCCGTGTTTTTTCATATTAGGATCTTTGAAAATTTTGCAAAATTATGTCATCCCGAAAACAAGACATTTTGTATAAATATTTGAAAGCTGTGGACAAAAATAGAAAACCGAGAAACTTTCAAAATCATATCATTATTGATTATTAATATTTTCATTTTTTTATCTTATAAATTTATTTCACGGTACACTGTTAAAAAATCATATTCTTTGAAATATTATATGTTTGAATAAATCATAAGTTAATTTCCTTCTCGTAGAAAATATCTCCTTATATTTATCTGAAATTTTTCCAATTTTTAAAAAAATTCAACAAAATTGAACAAATTTGCCAGAATGTATGCGGCTGACTAAAGTACATTTTTGTAAAATTTCTAACTTTTTGGGGAAAACTGCAATGCTAATGAGAGATATGTCCAACATTATTTTCTGAGAATTACTTGATATCCTAACTTTTCGGGAATATTTCCTAACTTTTCTGAAAATTATCCAATTTCTTTGGGAAAATTCGCTAATTTTTTGGGAAAACGTATTTTTAATCAAAAATATGGATTTTTTTTTAAAAAGAGAGTGGGTATAACCCCATAAATTTGTGCAGTGTAATTTATTTCTTCCAGAACAAAATTAGAATTTGAGAACTCTTGGTTTTTAAACCCTTTGCGGCATAGTGCATAATGGCAATTCCAAAATTCAAAATGGCGGATCCAATGTGGCGGCTAAAAAATTAAAGGACTGGCACCGCGATTTCAAAAGGGCTACTCGGGGGTTTTTGGATCGCTGATTACGAATCTGAAGTCAAAATTCAAAAATTTAAATTGGAAGATTCAATATAGCGGACAAAAAGTTATAAAAAATTTGTCCCGCGGCTTCAAAATGGGTCCTCAGGTTTTTTTTTTTTTTTGAGTCGCTAATTCCAAATCTGAAATCGCAATTCCAAAATTCCAAATGTCGGGTGTGATATGACAAACAAAAATTTTAAAAATAAGTATAGTTTCGAAGTTTTTATTTGAGATTCGTAATCAGTGGCCCAAAAAAACACTTGGGACCGATTTTGAAGCCACAGAATCAATTTTTTAATTTTGGGTCGCCATATTGAATCCGCCATTTTCAATTTTGACATCAGATTCGTAATCAGCGACGAAAAAAACCCCCGAGAACCCATTTTGAAGCCACGGGACTTTTACATTGTCTTTTTAAATTTCAAAAATTTGATTTCATTTTTGAAATTTATTTCATTATTTCTTTCTCTTTGCAATACATCTTTTTTTTTGTAAAAATTGTCGTCTTGAAGGTTATTTTGAAATACTGATATAAAACTTAAAAAATATTTTCACTTAGTATTCGGCGTGGAGGCAGCCGATTTAACGTCCACGACAACGGCGCTTGATTTAGATTCGATGCTGGACAGAAGTGATTCTGACCTGAGTACAAATGATGCGAGGACGATAAGAAAACAGTTGGAGGGTCTTGAAAATATGTACAGTGAAGTGAGTATACATATATATATTTTTTTTTCAAACATCCCTAACTAATTAAGAAAATAAAATAACTATACTAGAGAGAGTTCAAATGGTAAGTAAAAATAAAAAGAGAGAGTGGTTTTTTATCGTATTTTATTTTAGAATTCAAAATTAGAAGTAAACTCAAGTTCTGAGTGGAATAGTTGAAACTCAATACTGTAAAGCGATGAGGTTATAATTTAATTAATATCGTGACAATTTTGAAGAATGTTAATTTTTTTATTTATTATCCTTATGACGATTATTTTTTTGAACAAAATTGTATTATTTTGTTGAAAATTCAACCACTCGGGTAAAACTTGTCCTTTTCAGTTAAAAATACGTCTTTTTGGGTTGAAAATTGAACTATTTTAGTAGAAAATTAACTGTTTTGGTTGAAAATTAACTTTCTTTGGTTTGGCATTAAACTATTTTCTCACAAATTCGTATTTTTTGGTTGTTAAAAAATCAATTTTTTTCAATGAAGATTCATCATTCTAGTTGAAAATGTATGTCTGTGGTTAAAATTTGAAATATTTTTATTGAAAATTGACCTTTTTACTTGAAAAATCAACTAAAGTAAAAGGTTAAGTAAAAGTAAAAAAGGTAAAAGTTAGACTTCTTTCTTAAAAATTAATTTTTTGGGTTGACAGTTCCTCTCTTTGAATAATTTGATGTTAATATTTTTTTTCTACTGGCCTAAAATCAATATTTTTTTAATATTGATTTTTTCTTCTAAGTTTTGAAAAAATTACTCTTTCGCTCCACTGGGATCCGAACCCAGGTTCATCTCTTGGATTGAAAATTCGTTTTTTTTCAGTTTAAAATTACTTTTTTAACCGAAAATCTAAATTTTCCATTCATAGTTGAAAATTTATCTTTTTTAGTTGAAAATTCCTGTTTTTTGGTGGAAACTTATCTTCTGGGTTGAAATTTGATCTTTTTCGGATGAAAATGTAAATGTTTGATAGAAAATTAATTTTTTTTAATTCATATTTTCGGGTTAAAGGTTCAACTGTTTTGTAGAAAATTCGACTTTTGGCTTGAAAGTTCAACAATTTAAATGAAATATTTTTTCTTCCTCAACTGAAAAATATTTATTCATTGAAAATTCGTCCTTTCGGTTTGAAAATTCATCATTTTAGTTAAAAATTTATTTCATTAGTTCAAAATTCAACTATTTTGTGGCAAGTCGTCCTTTTGGTAGAAAATTAATATTTGCAGGTTGAAAATTCAACTGTTTTGTACGAAATTAATCTTTTCAGTTAAAAATTGGTCTTTTTTGGTTGCAAGTTGAATGAATTTGAATAAAAATAATTTATTGCTCGCAGATGCATCATTTTAGTTAAAATTCATTTTTTCGGGTAAAAGTTTGAATATATCGTAGAAAATACACTTTTTTTTTGTTGAAAACTAATTTTATTTACTGAAAATATAACTATTCTATTTTTAATTAAAAATTTGTTTCTGTAAATTGAAATTTCAATTATTTGTTTGAAAATTCGTATTTTTTTCGTAGAAAATTTTCGGTTTTTTGATAAAAATTGCAACTATTGGATTGAAAATTACCTTCTTTTCTGAAAATTCATATTTTTGGGATAAAAGTTCAACTTTTTCACTGAAAAATGGTCTTTTGTCTTGAAAGTTAAAAAATTTGGATATTTTTTTTTCTTTTCAGACTGAAAAATGTAATTCGTTGAAGATTCGTCCTTTTAGTTTGAAAATTCAACTTCTGGTTTGAAAGTTGAAATTATTTGTTAAAAATTCATTTTTTTGTTTGACAATTTATTATTTTTGTCGAAAATTCATTATCTGAGTTGAACATTTATTACCTCAGTTGAAAATGTATCTCTTTAGTTGAAAATTCAACTATTTTATTAAATATTTGTCTTTTTGGTTGAAAGTTGAATGACTTTGTTGAAAATTCATTTTTTTTGCTCGAAGATTAATAATTTTATTTGACAATTCATCTTTTTACTTAAAAATTTGACTATTTCGTGGAAAATTTGCTTTTATGTTATTAAAAATAAATTTTTTTTTCAATTGAAAATTTAACTATTTTTTGATAAAAAATCAATCTTCTGTATTGAAAAATCGTTTCTCTGGTTTGAGAATTCATCTCGATTTGGGATTGAAAATGCATCTTTTTAGGTTGAAAATTCAACAATTAATTAAAAATTTAACTGTTTTGATGGAAAGTCATCTTCTTTGGTCGAAAATTCAACTGATTTGTTGAAAATTCGTCCTTTTGGATTGACAGTTCATCTTTTATGGTAAAAAGGTCATCTTTCTTGGTTTAAATGAATAAATAAATTAAATATTTTTAAATTTTAATTCGAAATTATTTTATACTGTTCATAAAAAGTTCTATATTCAAAATGTCACAAGATTAAAATACCGATCTTTAAATATTAATGGTGATGGAAAATGAAAATTTGGTCAAGGAAAAATCAGGAATTTTAAAAATGAAGTTTTGTACATATCCTGTACATTACTATAATAGATCAATGAAATAAAAATAAATAATAATAAATAAAAATAAAATATTAAAGTTTAAACAAAAATTATAATTTGATATTTTCTAAATTAAGATTGAAAGGAAATCCATTTTATCTTGAATAATTTTGGCAGAATAAGCAACAAATTGATTCACAATTTAAAAATGAACTTCCCAAAAACCTCACTTTTCGGCTCATTAGAGACAAGAATAACACAATGAAAAAAGAGGGAGAAAAAGGGAAA
>JAABKJ010002773.1:0-27183 GCA_011634705.1 Andricus grossulariae
GTTGTGAGACGTGGCCATGAATGGGATTTACTGCGGTCCTACTGGGAGCCGATGTCATTTTTTTAGATGACAGTTGCTCCCAGTGGGACCCTGCGGTGGTTGTTTACCTTTAGGTTTTAATTTTATATGTATATATATATAGTTAAAAGTTTGTTATAAGGACAACCGCGGGATTTCGCTGGGAGCAGGTGCTGATCTGAAAAAATGGTATAAAATATTGATACGAGGCATATATAGGGTGTTTTTTTTTAACTTAAGACATCGAAATATCGAAAAAAATACGCATCCCATGAAAACAATATCCTTGATAAAAACTTTTCATTTTCAATGGTGAAAAGCAACTTTGAAAAAATTTACCCCACCCGCGCAAGAGGCAGGAGTAGGGGTAACTTTGTAATTTCAAATGGAAACGCCAATTTTTTATCACATATTCGGTTTCTCCTTCATGAAATACGTAAGTTTCCTTCGAAAAATATTTTTGGATTCGCGATAGCTGGCGTTGCAATTGCGAAAAATGTACTTGCTGATTATTTCAAGGACTTCGGTGAGTCCCCTTGCCTCTCACCATCGGGGTGCTTGATTTCGGTGATTCTCTCGCCTCTCACCATCAAGGTGTTTTATTTTGGTGAGGCTCCTTGCCTCTCACCATCGAGGTGCTTTATTTCAGTAAGTTTGTCTACCTCTCATCATTGGGCTGTTTGATTTCGGTTAGTCCCTTCGCTTCTCATAATCGGGGTGCTTGATTTCGGTGAGTTTCCTCGCCTCTCACCATCGGGGTGCTTGGTTTTGGTGAGTCCCCTCGCCTCTTACCATCGGGGTGCTTTATTTGGGTTAGCTTCCTCGCCTCTCACCATCGGGGGGTTTTATTTTGGTGAGTCCCCTCGCCTTTCACCATAGGGGTGCTAGTTTTCGAATAACATTTTACAATATGTGCTCTTAATGTTGTGCTTGCACCCCGATGCCCTTATTAATCCGAGTTTCGAAAGATTTCACACAAATGCGAAGTATGTCTGGTGCTATTTGTACACAAGCAGAAATAATTCAGCCGATCATGTTATCACGAGTTGTGGGCACTTCTTGATACACGCAACTCTGTAGATAACTCAAGAAACAGAAATCCGGTACTGTAAGATCTGGCGATCTGGCAGGCCAATTTACCGGACCTCTTCTACTGATCAATCGTTCATTGAATCCGTGATTGAGTACTTCCCTCGCGATTGCCGAATAATGTGCTGGACAACCGTCATTTTGAAACTACATATTTTATTGCACATCCTCATCATCATTTATTGTACACTTCAATGATGCATGTTGCGCCGATTAACGTTATCATGGTTTGTGAAAGACTACTCGTCTGTGAACAGTACTCGAAAGAAGAAAATGGTTTCCTTGTATCTGCTGAACCGCCCATTGACAAAATGTCACGCGGTTCTGAAAATTATTGCTATGAAGTTCTTGATGCAGTGAAATATAAGGATGATATTGGTTACGTTTGAATACCTTTCAAACACTGGATGGAGATATTCCGAAACCGCGGCTTAGTTGTTGAGTACTAACATGAGGGTCATGATTTTTTGTTCGGTTGTACACTTCCGCTAGTGATGAAGTTTTGGACGACCCGGTAAAAGGAAGTGCATAAAAGAATGTCTCTCTGTAAAGTTTCCAAGTGGAAATATTCAACATGGACATCAATATCCGATAATTTCAAGGTGGCTAAAATGAAAAATGAAGAAAGAGTATTTTAGAAAATTAGAGGGGTAATCCAAAAACATCCATAAAATTCCAAATTGAAAAAATTACTCCAGATCGACACCATCTGCGATTTTCTTCATTTTGCAAATTCAAAAACAATATTGACGTCAATAAATAATTAATTGATATTCAACGCTATGTATGAAAATCCTAGAGAACTAAACTGCCCACTTGATTATTACAAATACTCCTATAAGGACTATAGGAAGTTGAGAGGACATTAATAACAATTTAAATTTAAAAATTAATAATATTCCAAATATTAAAATCCTATTAGTCTTAAGTAAAAAAAAACTATAGTTGCAACAACATAGGTTTAATAACACCCAACCAAAGGCGTCAGATAGGAAATTTGTCAAGTCTGCACAGACGCTTTTCAATGTAGTCATAAATTAGATTATGAGTAGACAGGTATATGAAATGGATACTTTTTGAATATATTTGACTTTATGTTTCTTAAATTGAAGCAAATCTAACAGAATCACAGGCAGGAATTCTTTACTCTCCGGATGCTTCTCTTCAAGGAAAAGCTTAGACAGGGTCCGTAGCTCAAGTACGCAAAATCTAGTGTTTAGTGTCTTCTAATTTACAACAAACGTATACTTGTGCATCATCCGCGCACATGTAATTAGAAACCTTCACCTTTTTCTGAGAGATCACCTCCAACAAAGCTCAATATATGTGACCGTCCGCGAAGAAAGGGACCTAATGCGTCAACGCTGATTTTTACAGGACGGGCGATCGTAGCAGAGTCCGCAAGCCTGCATTTGAGTAGTGGGGATGCGTCTACGAAAAGCACTCCCTCCAGTTACCACTACACTTTTAGACACGAGCCAGCGGAGCTTACGGACACGTCGCGTACAGTTGTAGTGGTAAGTGGTGGGGCTGGCTTTCATAGGCCTCTCGTTCGGTCTCCGCGTACGCTTATCATGCCTATGTTTGTAGCTTAATAACAAAAAAAGTGATAAGAAGATCCATGGAATTGAAACGAATGGGATTGAATAAAATTAGTAAATAATAATCTGATGAAATCCAGAAGAATTTAGTCTAAATTCAAAAGTTTTCAGGGTGAATTACAAAAAAATTGAAAATCCAGAAGAGATCTACGTAAGTCAGTGGATTTTAAGACAACTGAAAGGAATGTAGGGTGAATTGGAAGAAATTCTGAAAAATTAAATAACATTTAGAAGTCCTTGGGTTTTTTATTTCAATTCATTTAATAAAGCGAATAAAGTGTTGTTTTACTTTCAAAAGCGACTATATTGACTTCATCTTAAGAGAAAGACTAAAATGGGATGTAAGAACTACAAAATTAACTAAAAAATGTGATGCAATGACAACCATTTTCTTTAGAAAAGTGAAGAGTAATTTACGCATCACTGTGGGTTTCATACTCTATTCTAAAATAATCAAAGATTGGGCGATGGCGGCCTACTGGAGCTTCTCCGATTTCCTCTGGGGTCAGTGGGGTAATCGTGCCGCTTTGCATGCTGATTTTTGCTCGTCTTCTACTGCGACTGCGAGCAACATATGTATATATTCCAGCAAGTGTATTAGTACTGTTTAATATTGCAAAGACGTCACCATCCAATGTTGATAATACAATTTGTTCTTGGGTTGATATTGGCACAAAGAGGTTCTGTGCTTTGAGTATTTGAATTGGTTCGTAGGCAGGAAAAGTGTATTTTCGAAGTTCGAATAGCCGGTTCGGATTCTTCTCGGGAATAAGCCGGATAAATTGAAGTTGGTCAAGTCTATATGTACATCCGTCAGAAGTCAGAAGCCTGGTAGATAGAGATATAGACCTGGCAGTGGGAGACCGGGTTCTTAAGCGAACTGGAGGTTCGGTAGGAGCAGAAGACCTGATTGGAGAATGAGGTCTGGCAGTAGAAAGAGATCTGACAGAATGATGTTGTCTGTCACATGAAGAAGACGAAGAAGAAGAAGAAGAAGAAGAAGACGCAGATGGGCCGCCACGAGGAACACCAGGAATAGGGGCTCCATTGGGCAAACATTCAAACTGTGAACTTAACTCTGCAAATAGAAGAAGAATCTAAAAATTAAAAATATTGGTGCACCTAATATATTTTAATTATGCAAATGTAAATTGGAATCCCGATGTAAATTTTAAAGCAATTATGAGAATTCAGATCGCAGTTATACATTTTGGTAATAAATTAATTCCTCATAGGAAATTAGAAGTAATTATAATCATTCAAGTATTAAAAGGTTATAAACTTAGTGCGTCGAAAATTTGCTGTTCGCCAATTATCAAAATTGAAAAATATACTTAAGCTTTAACAATTTCAAATTGTGTGTATATGTGAAATGTAAATTCTTTCAGCTTATAAACACAAATTTTGTTTCTAATAGAAAGCTTTGATATATGAAGATTGCGCACTTTGCTTCGAAGAGATTCTTTTGCTTTCTTTTTCCAGTTTTTTAAAAATTGGTTCGTTTTATTAATTTGAGTTCAATAAACACGTAAGTGTTGAAAAAATCATGTAATTGGAAAATAATATTTAGTAAGTAAATATACTTGACGTTTTATTACGGCAACCTTTTTAACTTCTGATATAATCGAAACAAATTTTGTCTTCTAGAGGTCAAAATTAAGAAAAAATCAAAATTATTTTGAAGTTCGTTTACGAACTTTAAATATTCATTTTTTAAACGAATGATTAGGACAACAAATTAATGCAGGCGACGGTTGTCGTATTTGTGGCTTTGCAGAAATTCATATTACACGGGTAAAAACTTGCTGTCTGCTTCGAACAGGCGGGAGAAGTGACACTTCTGTGGCGAATTTGGGGACGGTGAAAAATTAAACCCTTAAATTAAAATAGCGACTATGGGGACGTCGTTTGTAATTTATTCACAGTCAATCCTCATTGATTTTCGCATTGACCAATATATATCTTGATGTTACATTACATGACATCCAAGCGTGACCATGACATCACCATTCTTGCAGTGTGCAATTAAAAGTTTTACTTGAAAAATTGTAACGATTACTCTACATACTCATACTATTTATTCGTGTCCTCTTTCATATTTAGTTATTATGATTTGCTCTTGACTTATTTAATAAAAAGAAAGATTTTATAAACAATTCAATGTATTTGGCGATGAGTTGAACATAACATTTCGGAACGATGATTTTGCTGGAAAAAACTTGGACTTTGAAACTACACTGAGAAAAATGGATGATACCGTTTATGATATTGGATTTCAAATTTGGGACAGAAATCTATAGATATTAGGTCGCACAAATTGTACATTGATTTTTAGAATCCTGGATAATAAAACCTAATATCTCAAATTTTTACATTCAAAATTATCAACGATGCACTTGTTTATAAATATTTTTTTACAACAATGACAACTGCAACAGAAACGACAAAGTTAGTACATGAACGCATTCAGTCTCCGAAAACTCGGCACACGCTAGTTTGACTCATAGAATTGTTCACGATAATTAAAAAAATAATGGAAATTATTCAGTAATAAAATTTTCAATTGATCAAGAGTGCATCAAAATTTTCTTTTAAGAAAATGTCAATAAATATAGCAAAGTAGGTTACACAAATACGAAAAAATTATTCCTTTTTGATATCATTTCAACTTAAATAAGAGAACATTTTAAAATGCCTTGTTTATAGAAATCCTAATCCAATCCCATCAAATATTGTATCTCACTCTCCTATCCACCTTAATACGCAAGTTAAAAACGTTTCAACAAATTTGGTTCGTCGAAAAATCGTATACTTTTCCATCAACATTTTCTCATTATAACTCCATAATATCTTAATGGAAGAGACCTTATATCAAATCCTATGTGCCGGAATCATGGTAGTTTTTATCTAACTCTATTTATCGAGAAAACTCACTCGTATATACTTCTTAGTGAACATCGTATGTCTCGAAATTTCAAAAATATCCATCAAATTCTAGCATAAGATTTCTCGACGGACAGAGTTAGATAAAAATCCCGAAGATACTAGAAAATGAAATTCGATACAAGTCCTGTACCAACAAGATTTGATAGAATTTTAGCGGAAAAATATTAATATAAAAATATAAGGTTTCTCAATGGATATAATATGATATAAATTTCCAACATTTGTAACATAGGATATGATATTCGCTTTTTGAAAAGAAGCTATGATAGAGTTTCAATGAGAAACTGTTTAAAGAAAAGTAAAAGATAAATGTACGAATAAAATTTGATAGAAATTTCTGGCATTCCGAAGTATAGGATTTGATGCAAGTCTTGTACCGATAAAATTCTATAGAATTTCAATAATGAAATTTTGATTTCTATCAAATATGCTTATAGAATTTTATTTTAATTCCCCTTCCTAAATATCTGGGTAATTTCATTTCTTGAACTTTTGTGCAATGAGACATTATGAAACAATTAAAAAACCTTAATGTTGGCAATTATTTTTGTTTATAGTGTTACTGATTTTAAGCATTGTAATAACGACATGACTTTCATACTAAAATGATATACATGCAAATAACTGCGCTATTCATCGTGAGAATAGTTTTATTTGCAAAAAATAGGTGATATTTTTGAATTATGCATGAAATACTGTGCTTTTGTTTCGAATCTTTCTATCAGAAGCCATACATTATTCGGAAATCAAGACAGATTAGGAAAGGAACCTCGAAATCGTATCTTAATGATATCAAACGCAACTAAATAATGGATTTTATCGACAGGATATGTTATAGTATAGTATTATATTCACCAATCAAATTAATGATCACCGATAAGATATAGACCAGAGTATAAACGATCCTCATTTTTTGCAATTGAAGGAAAAACTAGTTTATATGAATAATAAGGCGACATTAATTTGATTAAACATTGGATTCTTATCGCTTTATTCGTAACGCTAAAGCCATTAAGATTTAAATAAATAACTAGAAGCTATTCCTCTCGAGAAAAAAAATCCTCTACAGATTTGCCACATCGAATGTTTGAGAACCATTTTTGTAATGCCTACAATTATAAACGAAGAATCTAAGAAAAAAGAAGAAAAAATGAATAAATGATAATAATATTTTACATTAATTGATGTCTCTTTTAAAAATAATATCAATTTAGTAATGGATTGTCGCATACAAATATGTAGCTTACTGGTCGCAAATCTTAATTGATTAATTTTTTTAAATTACTCAGTATACAATTCCTAATCCTGAAAATTTTTTGTTAACTGGGAAAATACCAGAAGCTACCCTAAAATATATTAAGATGTATTGAGACTTGGATTGCTAAGAAAAAATATCTTGCACGCTAGGTGTGCGAATAATAATTACTATTTTTTATTGATTTTCATTATCTTCAAAATGTGCACATCGAAAGTAGGCCGGTAAGTATTTATTCATAAAAATGAGCGATCAGCGTTTTTTGAGGATTCTATCTTTTATGATTGTGTAGCTCCTTTAATAGCAATTAAAATTCAAGGATAAAAAGAAATATTCTCAAGGTTCGAATTTTTGTATTCTTTAACTTGATTTATGAAAAAAACAAAAAAAAAGCCTGAAGATAATCGCAGAAAAATTTAAAAGAGAATCCCAAATATATATATATATATATATAATGAAGAAATAGTTGCGGTCATAATTGTTCATTCAAGCGTTGGAACAAAAGCTGTAAATTTTAATTTCGAAAGCTCATTTCTGTTCCCTGAAAAATTCTATATGATTTTATTTGTCACGCTTTCATTAGATATTATGATATGTGCAACTAAATATAATTATACGTATTTTTTTAAATGAAATAATTTCCGAAAGAACGTTGCGACCAGAATTGTTATGAACTTTTCAAGGAATAGAATGAGGTTTTGTAAGTTTTGTAAAAATTTCATTACTGTATTTTTGAATAATAATTGAGAACTTTTTAATAATTGTAATTCTGGATTGGAATTTCCGTGAAGAATTATAATTTTCACACGGACACAGGAAATTTTAGTAAGAAATTATAATTTTGATGATTTGGAGAAGAAATTCTCGTGAAGAATTAGAGTTTTGTATCTCGTGCAGGTTGAGAAATAGATTTATTTGGAGCTCTTTCTCATGACTCTTTTTCTAATTCGGATTCTTCGGGGCATCTATTCCATGGAATAAATGGAACGCCAATAGTTACGTCACAGGTTAGAACTACGAATTTACGTGGAAAATTATCATTTTTGCTTTGAAACACGGTATTTTTAAAAGAATTATTATTCTGATATAGAACTGGGAATTTCTGTAATGAATTATAATTTTTATTTTAGGTTCACATCAGAACAGAAAATTTCGTTTACAATTATAATTTTTATTTTAGTACCGAGAGTTTCCGTAATAAACAATTATAATTTGCTTTAGAAGATGGAGTTTTTTTGAAGAAGCGAGAATTGTAATAACATAATTTTTCAAATCTACATTTTTTACATATTTCGATATAATTTAACACCAGGAGCTACAAGATGCAATTGAAGGATGTTGCGGCATAAAAGTGAAAATCCATCAGGACAATTTTTTCAGAAGAGAGAAAAAACTTTCTCAAAAATCGAATTCTTAAAAAAAAAAAAACAATAAAAAAGTCTATTCGAAATTGGAAGGAGCTCCAGGTATCTCAATGACCAATATTTTAAAAAAGTTAATATTTTCCGAGATACAGATCGTCAAAAATCGACTGCTGTCAAAACCGCGAAAGTTCGAAACGTTATGAAAGCATTACGAGACAAATAGAAGGCTTAAAAGTAAAAAATAATATCCTAATCCAATTTTCTTCCGATTAGTCTAGCGATATCTTCATAAAACAGAAATCTGTCTTAGAAAGTTTGATTTTCCCAGCCTCTGAAATCCGAATTTTATTATTTTTCACGAAGGCTTCTTCGGCCACTGTTTTTCAATCATGGTAACCTAGTACCATTATAATACCGAAGGGATTTTAAGTGCATGATCCTTCAATCATCTGTGCTAAATTCCTGGGATTATGAAGCTTCATCCTGTGTTTTTTTCCACGACAAAAGCAAAGTCACGATCTGGAGACATATAAGTGTGGCCTATGATTAAAAAATTGAAAACAATTCTGTCGAAGAATCCGTGAGCTATCGGTGTAAAGTACATAGCCAAGACGTTATGAATTATATTCTGCCCGCAGTAGTTATCATTCCATAATACAAGTTTTGACTTCTCAGTTTTGACTTCTTCTGTGAAATTCTGATATAAACATGATCCGAATTGCGTGAAACCGCGACCACAATTATACTCTAACCACAACAACAGTAAACCTTTATTTTTTGCTTCATCATGGATCCCAAATAGTAGCAGCTTGAATGACTGCTGTGGTACATCTTGGTGTGAGTCAGCGACGGAATTCCGAATTGTTACTCTAAGTCAAAGCACACTACGTGGCCAACCAAATCCCTACGTTTATAAAATTTTAATTGCTTCTGACTTACTTCAACTTCAGTGTGATGAGCGTCTAATTCTTTGATATTCACGAGACTTTTCGCTTCAATCAATGTTACCTTGATTTTCATGTTTGTTTTGTCGCAAGTTGGACAGCTGTCTGATCGTGGTCGTCTGAAAGACAATCAAAAATTTTTTTGGAGACAGAAGTGTACCAGGTTCTACTAACTCTTCTACCACAACGCTACAAATCTTCTTAGTTCTATTGTAGGAAAAGCTTGTGTATAATCGATATGTTCAAATCTGGAGAAAGATACTGAACCTCCAGAGAATCAGAGCGATTGTAGTGCCCATTGTCAGATGGGAAAAGAGCAATGTGATTTTTCATTCTTGTAACACCTTCAGCGCGTGATATATTATTTTGGCTACCACCACGTCTATCCGACTCTTAAACGAGAAGAAGTTATTACGAATGTGTTTATAAACGCGTGCGACACAATCTGGTCTCTAATTTTTCTCCAATTGTCAGGAAGTATTTAAAAGTACTTTGCCTGCGGCTGTCAATTGGATCATTATATTTTCCATGTCTGCGTCGAATAGCTGTACCTGGATTTATCAATTTGACTAGGAAAGACTGTTGTTTCTCGTAATCCGCCAATTTGTAAAATTCTTCCCAGAGATTTCTTCGATGTCTCATACACAAAGACTTGCAAGAGCGACCGCACTTCTTGCATGCAACCTGAAAAATTATATCCTTTCATGCAACCTACAAAAAGACATCCTAATTGAAATTCTGGAAAGAAAGTTAATACTAACTTATAAATTAAGGGAATTCCATTGAATATCTAATATTAAATTGAAGCGCGCAATCCAAAATAAGCTTCTGAAGTTGGCATTGTTTCCGTAATCTTCAATAACGGAGCTAATCTTATTGCTCAGAAACAGTATTTCACTCAATTTACTTATAGTAAAATATAAAAAATGACGTACACTTGCAATCTTCGTATAACTTTCAAACCCGCACTTTATGCAAAACTCGAAAAAATCTTGAAATAAAACAAGCAACATAACCTACCTCACTTGGGGGGTCGCGTTTAGCAAAGCACCTTTTGTGTTTTTATCACGCTCTCCTTTGTTTCTTTTATGCTTTTGAATGGTTTTGATGCCTCTAGAAGTCCCAGACACATTTTCTTGGTTTTCTATATTGATTTTTCACATTTAATTTCACTTGTGATGTGGAAAACACACCTGCAACAATTTCCAGTATGCAGGTCTCATTGGATTTTGAGCTAGATCGGTCAATTCGAAGTTTTTGTTTGCGTTTACAAATTCGAAAAAAAAAATTTACCCTGTGTATTCAACATTAAATTACAGGTTCAAATATAACGTTTTTTTGCAATATTTTTTTTGGAAAATCAGTTTCAACATTCCATAAAACAGTTCGTGAATGGACATCCATATGCGATAATTTGAAGGTGGCTGAAAAGAAAAATGTAGAAAGAATGTTTTACAAAAGGAAAGGGGAAAAGAAACAAAGAATAAATAAAAGAGATCAAAGGAAGGGTGCCAAGTAGGTCGTTTTAGGCCCCCAACCGATTAGGCTCAAATTACGTAAGATTGTTTTTTTGAATGTGACTCACAAACTCCTGCACCGTTTTTCCGAATGAGCGTTTGATTGAAGCGAAAGCACGGTCTTTATGACAGCATTTTACACGGGAGTTGGAGCAGCTCGACAGATACTTTAAAATTTGACCCTATTATTTATTATTAATCAGCAAATTTGCATTTATCTAGGCATTGAAATTCAGGAATATATTCCACCCCACGTTTTTCTATATTTTTCCACGCCCTTTCCTTTTTTCCCAAGCTTTTTTCGTATTTTCATACGAAAATATGCAACGGTGTAGGTAAATAAGAAAGGGAGTAAGAAAAGATGAAACAAGCGTGGAAAAAGACGAAATAGCGTGGGGAAAAGAAGGGGTTTTGGTAAATATTAAATAGTGTGAAAAAAGGAAGGGGCGTGGAGAAATATGAAATAGCATGGAAAAAAGGAAAGGGCGTGAGAAAATGTCAAATGAAATGGCGTGAGAAAATAGAAAGGGGCGTGGGACCATACGAAAAAAGTGTGGGAAAATAGGAAGGGGCGTGGGATTATATTAAAAAAGCCGGGGAAGATATGAATTATCGTGAAAAAAAGAAAGGGGAGTGGGAAATATGAAATAGCATTGAGAAATAGGAATGGACATGCGAAAATATAAAAAAGCGTGGGAAGTATAAAGTTCTTTTTTTCTAATTATATCACATCTCTTGACTTTGAAATATAACAAAATCACTATTCCTTGAAAATTTGATACGAAAAAGCATCAAAAACATGCATTTAAATTGCGCCATTAAATGTCTTATAGAAACTTATAAAAATAGGCGAAAGGAAATATAGAACCATATAGAGCCATATAGACATTTTATAAATTCTGTATGACTCCATATGGTTCTATATATTGAGTTCAATTCATATTTGAGCCGCTCAAAGGAAAAGCGTGATAAGTCCTATGTTAAAACATTGGACTTATCATGAGCGCCTCCTTTATGATCAAAAGTAATTTGAATAATTTTAAGACAACTTTCGAATCACAAGCCCTATTAAAGATAGCGTTGAAGAGTTTACTTTTGTGAATAAATAACAAATTGATACCAGTAGTTACATTTCTTCACTAACAGTAACTATAAAAATCGTTACTTTTTTGTTACTTTCGTTTGCAAGTCTTTTTTTATGACAATCGATTTTATTACTTTTGCAACTATTTTTTTCACCAATCAAATTCTGACAGCTGGTATTTAAAACATTCTTTCATAATGAGAATAATTCTATAAAACTTGAAAGAATTTGTGGTCAATTTTATCGAATTTGGGGTAAATCCAGAAATAAAAAATACCAACGAATTACCTTAACCTGGAATGAGTTGGAAAGAAAGGACAAGAATTTGATTAAATTCCTACGAACTCAAGCTAAATTAAAAATAATTCAAGTGACTGGAAGAAAAATTCTGAAATAAAGAAATATATTTAATTCAGATAAACAGAAGCGAATAGAATCATTGAATAAGAATCTGATCATATCGAAAAGAATTTAAAGTCAATTTCTAATTTTTTTTGGCAAATTAATAAAATTAGAAAATCCAAAAAAGATCCACTGAAGTCAGTGAATTACAAAAAAGCTGCAAAGGATTTAGGGTAAATTGAAAAGAATTAAAAAAAATCAATAAAGTTCAGAAATCCTCGGATTCTCCATTTTATTTTGACAAAATAACACGGAGACTGAGAACTGGCAAATTTGTCGAACTTACGGAAGTTCCGTAACGGTAAACAGTTCGTAAAAAGTAACTTAATCATCACTATGGTTTACATGCTCTATTCTGAAATATCCTAAGATTGGGCGATGGGGGCCTACTGGAGCTTCTTTGATTTCAGCTGGCGTCATTATTGTAATCGTGCCGCTTTCCATGTTGATTTTCGCTCGTCCTTTACAGCGAATGCGAGGATTATGTCTATATATTCCAGCAAAAGTATAAGTACTGTCCAATATTCCAAAGACGTCACCATCGACTGTTGATAATACAATTTGCTCTTGGGTTGGCATGGGACCAAATACTTTCCGCGCTTTGAGTAATTGTACCGGTCTATCAACAGGAAAAGTGTATCTTCGAAGTTCGAATAACCGGGTTGGATTTTTCATGGGAATAATCCGAATAAATTCAAGTTGATCAAGTCCATACATACGTCCATCAGATGAAACAAGGCTGGTAGGTGGAGCTATAAACCTGGCAGGAGGAGACCGGGTCCTTGAACGAACAAGAAGTACGGCAGGAGAAGAAGACCTGATCGGAGAATGAGGTCTGGCAGGAGGAGACCGGGTCGTTGAACGAGCAGAAGGTGTGACAGGAGAAGAAGATCTGATCGGAGAATGAGGACTGGCAAGAGGAAGATAACTGGCAGGAGGAGACCGTGTCATTGAACGAGCAGAAGGTGTGGCAGGAGAAGAAGACCTGATCGAACTATGAGGTCTTGCATGAGAAAGAGAATTGGCAGGACGATGTTGTCTGTCAGAAGAAGATGAAGAAGAGGAAGAAGAAGAAGATAGGTTGACGCGAGGGACACCAGGAATAGGGGCGCCATTGGGCAAACATTCGAACGTTGAACTTAACTCTGCAAGCAGAAAAAGACGATTATAGTTTTTTGAAGAACGAATGTTTCTGCATTACTATTAATAATCTACAAGTGTACTCAGGTAATACATACTATTCACAAAATGAAGTTGTTTTTTATTGAGGCTTTTGTTTTTTCCTTATTTCATTTTAAGATTAATGTTCTATCAGAAGGTGACTGTTAATGTCATGTTAGCGTTTTAATAATAATTTAAAAATAAAATATATTACTGCACCTGATCAATTTCAACTATGAAAATGTAGATAGTAATTTTACATTCCAATAAACTCTTTAAAAGTAACTCTTTCATGTTTTAAAATAATAATCATGCAAATTTAGATAGTAATTATAGAATTTGGCATTCAATTAATTCCTTAGATTGACTCAAAAGCAATTTTACGATAATTTTTTTTTCGGTAATAGTTTGAATTGAATAATATGCCTAGTATTGAACCTAAGATATATAAAGAATGCGAAAGTTGGTTCGCAGAGATTTTTGTGCTTTTTCAATAAACAAATATGATATTTGACGTTTCACTTGGATCATCTTTTTGACTTCTGATATCAATCCGAACAAATTTTGTCTTTTAGAGATCGAAATTTGAAAAAAATGTATTTCTGATTTTTACATATAAACTTTAAATATTTATTTTTTTTAACGAACGATTAGGATAGCAAATGCACGCTCGCGACGAATCTCGTATTTGTAGCTTCGCAGAAATCTCCGTTCCACAGTATAAAAATTGTAATGATCCTTGTGTAAACACGTAATATTTATTCGTGATCTTGGCTCATACTTAATGCGTATGATTTTCTCTTGACTTAATAAATTATGAGAAAGATTTTTGAAACAATTGACTGCATTTGGCGATGAGTTGAACGCACGATTATGGACCAATAATTTTGCTGAAAAAACCTTGGACTACGAAGCTACACTGAGAGAAATGCATTAATGGTTTATGATCTTGGATTTTAGATTTTGTGACATCAACCTATAGATATCAGGCCATTAAATTTTTATATTTCGTTTTAAAATTGGCAGATGTCAATTTTATTCATTCATTTGTTCATGACCATTAAATAAATCAAGGAAATTAATCACTCATGGAATATAAATAATGATTTTTTAGCGCTAGACCTACATCATATCCTGTTTTCCAGAATTTGGAAAATCTGTATCGTATTTTACTCGTCGATACACCTTATACGTTAGTACCAAAATGTTATCGCCCAAGCTCTATCAAATCTCATGCAATGAGAAAATGTTGACAAGAAAGAATAAGATTTCTCGAATGATACAATTTGATAGACATTTCTGAGATTCTGATGAGAAGGATTTGATATAAGTCTTGAGTGGATAAGATTTGAGAAAATTTTAGTGAGAAGATGCTAATAGAATAGTATAACATTTCTGAGTGTAAAGAGTTTGATAAAAACTTTCAAAATTCTGGAGCATAGGATTTGATACAAGTCCTGTACCGATAAGTATAATTGAAATTCTACTAAGCAACTTTGAACATAAAAATATATCATTTTTACATATATAAAAGATATAAGATTTATGTACGAGTAGTCTGTGGTTGAAATATACGGCATTTTGAAACATAGGATTCGATATAAGTCTTTTACTGACCAAATTTGAGATAATTATGATGAAAATATATTGATGGATTAGTATGTGATTTATAGATGGGTAGAATTTCATAGAGAGGTCATTCAAATGGCCTATAAAATCTTATTTAAATTTCACGTATAGAAAATCGGGTTCCTAAGAAGGACCATTTTGCATAGTTTTCTCAACATAAAAATGTTCTACTTCATGATCATTTTTTGAACTTGTATGCATATGATCTTTATAAAACAATTTGCAAACTAAAATTTTAGCAATTGTTTTTATTATTGACGTTATTGATTTTAAGAATTAAAACGACCAGACTTTTATGATGAAATGTTAAACAATTGAATGTACTATGCATGGTTAAAATGATTTTATTTTTGAGTAAATATGTGATATTTTATAATTGAGCATAGAAGATTGGAAGTCGCATCTTGAAATTGTTCTTTGAATACATGCTTCTTTAATACAGATATAATGTAGTATTATATTCACCAATATAATTGAGGATCACCGTCAAGGTAAAGACCTTACAATAAGCGATCGTCATTTTTTTATAATTAGAGGAAAAAATTATTTACACGTTAACAAAGAATTTGGTTAATGGTGTATCTAATTAATACTCTAATGTAATGGGTTGAAGGCATCGAGCTCGTTCTTCTGATATACTCATGCTTATATTTCATAAATCAGTCCAAGGAAAGAAATTCTATTACATCAACTGAGGCTAATTCCGAAATAATAAAACGACAGCAATTTGACCAAACATTTCAATCTTATCTCTTTATACTTATCGCCTTTATTGTTTCATTCTCATCGCTAAAGTAATAAAGATTCAAATAAATACAAAGCAGCTTATTTTTTTAGCATACAATTCTCCAAAAATCTGCCGCATGAAAATTTTCAAAACTACTTTTTTGAGCCTGAAATCATGAGCCAATAATTTTAAAAATAAGAAGAAGAAAAAGTGATAATATTAGACATTATTTTTTGTTTCAAAAATAATATCCAATCAGAAATGAATCGCACTCTAGGTGCGCGAACCATAATTACTGTTTTTCATTGGTTTTAAGCTCAAAAGATTAAGAAAAAGATTTCGTTTAAGATCATCAAGGTTAAAAGGTAGACCGGTAAGTATTTATTCATAAAGATAAGCGTTAAGTTGCGGAATTCCCGCAAAGATTTACAATTTTTACTTCGAGACAGAGAACTTTAATACGGAATTGTAGTAGAATTTAGTTGTCTTTTTGAATTAGCTTCTGTATCAAATTTTTGAAACTTAAAGGCTTGATTTAGAGTGTGTTCAGCATGCGCTAGAGGTGGTTAATTTAGGAAAGGTTTCATATGCGAAAAACGTACAACGGTGCCTCCACGAATTGACTTTTTAAGATGACTTCGGATCACAACAAAATTTACACTTTTTTTTTAAATTGAACTAATGGCATTGAAGATTGCGGTTTTAACACTTTACTCTGAAATTGTATAAAATTGGACTTTTGGGGCCTACTAAGGTGTTCCTGAGCTCATCTTTAGTCAGTGGTGTAATCGTGCCATTTTCCATGTTTACTTTTGCCCGTATATTATTTTAAATGCGTGAATTATAATTGTTTATTCCATCATGTATATTATTACTGTTTAATATTGCAAAGACGTCGCCATCGGATGTGAATTTATTTATCCACAGAAAAAATGTATATTCAAAGTTCGGATACCATGTTCAAACTTCTTATGGAAGCAAGCTGAATAAATTGAACTTGGTTAAGTCGATATCCAGATCCGTCAGAAATACGAAGCATAGCTCCACAATACGCATGGCAGGAGGAGAGCTAGACCTGATACGAAACGGCGGCTCGGTAGGGAGAGAATATGTGATCGGAGAATGAGATCCGAGATGGCTCCTTACCAGAAATACAAGGAATAGGGTCACCATTATGTAAACAGGTGAACTGCGGACTTAACTTTGCAAGAAGAAACAGAGGATTATTTTTTAAAAGTATGTTGTTATAGCATAAACACGTTGTGACAAAATTGCGAGGAAAGTCTAAGGACTTCAGGAAAGATTTCCCCGGAAGTTTTAAGAAAGTTGGACCAGCAATATTCAGGGAGCATTGATGTCGAAGGATCCTGGAAAAGTTGTATTCAGCATATTTTTTTTCACGGCGTGTAATGCGCTGTTATACAGCCATAATACAGAAAATATCTGCGAACAGTCACACGCGAAAGCTATAAGCATTCTGTTGACGTCAGCAGATTACTACACTTATTAACAAAACATAACTAAAATAAAAAATTGCCATTTTTATTTGACATAGCTCCACACTTTATGCCATTAATATCCCGCTTTCCTAAAAATAGACCGATTAGATGAAATAACGGTGTTCTTGCATTTTCAGAATTTACTTGCTCGAGCCGAGTCCATTGACCTATTGATGAACCTTCTATTACCTTCCATGATAAATCAATAGGGACATTTAGAGTTTAAAAAAGGTTACATTATGTCGTGAATAACTGAATTTAAGTTTATTTAATGTATAGAAATGGAGATTATCCATTTCCATTTCTCACTTTATTGAATACTAAAATTCTACAAGAACCTCTTACTGCTATATAAAGCAGTACGACCTGCCGGTTGGCTCTTTAGGGCTATGACTACATTTATGTAACACAAGTATGGTTTCCTAGTTTTATGGGAATGGTTTATAGCAGCAAAGTAGAAATTTGATGTAGGTGGGCTACCTCACCGATCTAGGTCGATAAAGTGCAAGCATCTGTTTATGAGCAAGAAGTCTTTTTGCAGTCTCGCTTGTTTGCAACAAATCGTCTACGCTTCGACTGCGACTCGTTATTGCAAACTCACGTTTGGCCGTAAAAAGACTACACTGCTGCTTTGGTGCACAATACAATACTTTGTCCCATCGGTTCGAATTTTCCTTATATATGCGGACGCATATCGCTGACAATACAAGATACAAGTAAAAGAGAATCCTAGAGGCGTTGGTCGGTCGAAATATAACTTATAAGTTATGCCTGCTTATGAGAAAAGCTCAACACACCACAATTTTGTTTATATGACGACAACTTTTCTTAAAATTTGGAATATAATATTTACGTAAGTGAAACAGTTGTTCACACTAACAGGCCTCATTGATTGACCTTTTGATGCTCTTCCTGATTATTTAAAAATAAGGTTTTCGGTAAGACAGAAGCATAAGCTTGAGAAATATTGAAAGTTTCTATTCTTATCCTTTGTCATAAAGAAACCTCAAACATGACAACACTTTTCTCAAACTGCTAATTTCAAGTCATCTTTTAAGCAATATTTAAATGAAAATAGAATACCTTTCAATGAATTAAGTTGAAATATTTATGTCTCAATAAAAAGAATGTTCAGATTTCAGTTTCATATTTTTTTGTAACTGAATTCATGGTGTCGAGGATTATAGCTTATACTAGATGTGTAAGTTAACTAGTCACTTTTATTGGTAATAATGGCGGTAACGAAGTCACTTTTGTAAATAATAACGAACTGATACCAGTAATTACATTTTTTCAGTATCAGTAACTATAAAAATCGTTACTTTTTTGTTACTTTCGATGTATAGTTCGCAAGTCTTTTTGTGTAGCAATAATTCAATTTTATTGCTTTTTCGACTATTTTTTCATTTTCACTTTTAAAATGGTAACGGCTAGTATTGGACAGATTCTTTCACAGATGATAATAATTCTATGACGTTTAAAAGAATTCGAGGTAAATTTTATTAAATTCATGATAAATTAAAATTTTAAAAATTCCTACGAATGACTTAAAATTCGAGCAAACATTAGAGAAATCAGAAGAATTTGATGAAATTCATACGAAATCAAAATAAAATAAAAATAATTCAAGTGAATGGAATAAAAACTTTTCGAATTCGAAAAAATTCATTTTATTCAGATAAATGGGTGCGAACAGAGGTAGTAAATGAGAATCTGATAAGGTCTAAAAGAATTTAAAGTTAATTTAGGAGTCTAAAGAGTGAAGAAAAAAATTGAAAATCTGATAAGGATCCACTGAGGTCTGTATATGTAAAGGGAATTACAAAGAATTCAAGTTGAGTTTATTTTTTTTTCCTTCAATCAATGAAATAAAAAAATATTAGGCCTTTGTGCTTTATTTTACAAAAAGGAGCGCCTAAAGTGATATTTTTCTTTGACAAAGTGTCTATAGTTACGTTATTTTAACAAAGTGAATAAAAAGCTATTAAAATAAACGCAGTATATATTTGTCGTATATGTAAACTACAAAAGAACCTAAAAAATGTGATGTAAAGATATCTAGTTTGTTTGATAAAGTAGGAATTGATTAGTATTAAGAAATTTTCCGTAGAACTAGTCCTTTAAATATATCTCTGGGGCTAGTATTATGACAGTTCCTGGAAAGTTAGCCCTGAAAAAGCTGGAAAAGAAGTCAGTCTTACGAAAAATCCGTAGCGGTAGACAGTTTGTAGAAAGTAACTTACCCACCACTGTGGTTTACATGCTCTATTCTGAAACAACTTAAGATTGACCGAAGGTGGCCTACTGGAACATCCTTGATTTCAGCTGAGGTCATTGAAGTCATCTTGCCACTTTCAATGTTGATTTTTGCGCGTCCTTTGCGGTGAAAGCGAGGATTATGTTTATATATTCCAGAAAGAACATGATTGCTGTCCAATATTGCAAAGATATCACCATCGAATGTTGATAATACAATTTGTTCTTCGGTTGGTATTGGTACATAGAGGTTCAGTGCTTTGTGTAATTTGAGGGGTATACCCACAGGAAAAGTATATCTTCGAAGTTCGAATACCCGATTTGGATTTTTGACGGAAATAAGCCGAATAAATTTAAGTTGGTCAAGTTCAAATACACATCTGTCGGATGAAGAAGGCCCGGTAGGTGGCGCTATGAACCTGGCACGAGGAGACCGGGACCTTAAACGAACAGGTGGTGCGGAAGGAGAAGCAGACCTGGTCGGAGAAAGAGGTCTTGCAGGAGAAAGAGAACTGGCAGGAGGAGACCTAGTCGTTGAACGAACAGAAGGTGCAGCAAGAGAAGAAGAGCTGAACGGAGACTGAGGTCTTGCAGGAGAAAGAGAGCTGGCAGGAGGATGTTGTCCGTCAGGTGAAGAAGATAGGCTGCCACGAGGGACACCAGGAATCGGGGCGCCATTAGGCAAACATTCGAACGTTGAACCTAACTCTGCAAGCATAAGCAGACGATTTTATTTTTTCGGAGAACGAATTTTTCTGCGTTATTTATAATAGTTCTTCTATATATGTGCGCAGCTAATACATTTTGTTCGCAGAGTGAAGTTGCTTCGTAGGAGGCACTTAATATCAGAATGACGTATCGAAAATAATTTAAAACATAGAAATATTAGTGTAAATAATCAATTTAAATTATGCAAATGTAGATAGAGATTTAAAATTCTGATAAACTCTTTAGACTCACTCATAAAACTCATAAAACTGTGAACAAAACTTCCAAGTTTACTGCGTCCGTAATTTTTAAAAAGTGCAAATTGAATTTGATGAACAGATTTTTCAAATAATTGTTATGAATTTGAAAATAATCACGCAAATTTAGACAAAAATTGTACACTTTGGTATTCAATCAATTCCTCAGATTAACTCGAAAGTAATTTAACGATAATTGCTTCTTCACTAATATTTTAAATTGAATAATATGCCTCAAATTACACCTTAAATATGACCCTGGAACCACTTTCGCATTATTTCAAGACCATGCCTATTAGCTCACTACGCCGTGCTTCGGCGTCATGCTGTTTATGCCAACCTGAGCTTTGTGCACTCTACAGCTCAAGCAAGATGTACGCTTCATCCTCAGACGCGCGACGGCATCCGGCAGCTGGCTCTTTGGCCTTCGACATCTTGATTGGGCTTGCTCATCTTGCATATCTTCCTCCTCGGTAGATGGTTAGTCACAGGCTCTCCCTCTCTCTCATAAAGGTAGGCGTGATCAATTGTACGCAATTTAGTAATAAGAGATTTATGTATTATTTTATAGGAAAATTTGGATCTTTATATAAAAAAGCAGATCAAGAAGTGGATTAAAAAAGTTTACAATCATACAAAATGTATGTAGATATATACATGTGTAACTTATTTCCATAACATCTTACAAAGTGGGTCAGCAACCATAAAATGTGCCAAAAAAGGAATTTGAAAGTTTATCTATTCGCAACTTTTCATCATGAACAGAACAGTTAATAGTACACAAAAAACAAAATATTTTGTTCATTGAACAATTCCTATTTCACGGATATTAGTGCAAAGTTAAACAGCATATTCAAATTTTTATATGACTACTGACAATATCGGATCTAATATGACGGCTGTAATAGAAAAACTTTTTTAGAATATTATGAACCATTATTAATTGTTTGTCAGGAAAAAAAATGTTGTTGTCTTGAGGACACGAAGCGACCTAAGGATGACAGCTTTAAGCATCCATTTTGCAGGTGCTTTGGCATATTTTTGGCACGCGAGTATGGCTTCAAGGTTACGAAGCAGTGATAGCTTCGCACCTCAGAGAGCACCGATCACGAGGACAATTACTTCAACCGAATATTTTTTGTACAGTCGTTGCAGTGGTGTCTTAGTCAGCCGGAGACATGAATTCGATTACAAATATAATTCGTTTCTCGAAGTCTCGGACAACGCTATCAGGTCTAGAGAGTGCAACTCCTGCCCAAAAATCGTATTTCCAGATAATTTGGCACTTCTCGTTTTGGCCAATTGACTTTTTTTCCATCATAGCGTTCGGAATGGCAGGGTCATGGCCAACACCGTAAGAGTGACAAAGATGGTAATAAAGCACTCTTAGGACTGCATTATTTCTCGAGAGATACGTCGTTCCCGCTTGAGTGGGACAGCCGGGTAGTATGTGTTCTAGGTACTCAGCGCATGTATGGGAAGCTCCACACCTATCGCTGGGAACTTCTAGACATAAAATGCGGTCACAGCATACTAAGGTGTGAATAGCACCATCCTGGAATGCAAAAATAAAATCCTCTACATTTTTTTCGAAGTTTCCGTTTATTCTCTTGTCGAGTAACTGTTGGCGGATTTTTTCAACCTCTGCTTTCCTTAGTTCGTCTTTTAGAAGCGAAGCATCTAGATGGAGTAATGCACTTTTCTCACTGCTGATGTTCAAATTCAGGCCGGAAAAAATCTGACCTTTCCGTAACAGGTTTGAAAGAATATTTTATTTGGAATGATATGCCTTCTTATCATGTATTATAAAACGGTTTTTTTTTATTCAATGCGCGATTTCTGGAAAGGTGTCTGTTCACACGATTTGAGTTAAATACTATTGCGTTATTTAAGCATTAAAGTTTTCTCGATAGAAGATATCAATGATAGAATTATGGCATTCAATTAGGGCCATATAGATAAAGGAAACGCTGTGCCATACTTAAAGAAAGAAAAATTAAAACAAAATAGACTCGGATTTTCAGCTTTGTAAACTTTAACTTTTGTGAAATATCTGGGACTTATAACAGGAGATTTTATTCCAGAGAACAACGAATATTGGAATTTGTATTTGATTCTGCGAAACATTGGTGACTTATTGCGATATTATAATAGTGACTGTATTGTATTTTTGAAAATACTGATTACCGAACATCACGAAGTTTATATCAAGCTGTTTGGGGAAACTTTAAAGCCAAAGCATCACTTCTCCTACATTGCCGTACGATTACAGATCTCACTGGTCCAGTTAGAAATGTTTGGTGTATGAGGCCAGAGGCTGAACATGAAGCTTCTAAGGTAACTGCTTATGTCTCAACTGCACGTGTTAATTTACCATATACGCTTGCTCTAAAGCACTAATTTCAGTAGTGCTTCAGTTTTATGTGCAAATATTCCTTGATTGATAAGGTGGAATATGGACATACTGATGTAATTAATGAAAAGAGATTGACAAATATTCGTTATATTTTCCCTACTGATTTCGATATAAATATTGATATCAAATCAGTATCGTGGATTATTATTGAATATATCAAGTACCAGAAATCCATGGTAATTACCATTGGATACGAAGACCATCTGCCTATTTTCGGCTCTATCGTTGAAATATGATTAAATTCAGAAAATAATTGTACTTTTATAATTTAAAAAATAATTACTTTTGGCTGGTCATCTCACGTATACCCATTCGAAGTAAAATTAAGTAATAATTTATTATCGATCAGTCATAGTAAACGTTTCAACAAATTTTCAACTTGTGTTCAAAACTCAGCAGATGGAAGTTACTATGTCGTGTACAATGATTCCTAAAATATACCTGATAATCTTAGTTAATTTTACTTCAAATTCACAAACTTGCGAGATGTAAAAACGTTGCGTATAGTGGCTAATTTTGTGGAGGTGATGTTATCCTATGTCAGGGTTTTTTGTTTTAAAATTTCGCTGTACATCCCTGTAGCATGATAATGAGCTATAATGAAGATAATGATAAAAAATAATCAAATTCATTGAAAACTAAAATAATAATATACGACGATTTCATAGATTTAAAAGAAATAATTTAGAGTTGCAATACAACTCGTAAATTATTATAGGGTATATAAAAATACGGAGTTTATTATGATATAGCGTTAACAATCAATATAGTGAGATTGCATATTGTACGATTCTACTTGCAAGCAAGCTATTCATTATATAGCATATAATAGCAGAGTTTTATGAATTTATTGCGTCAATCAAAAATAAGATTTGTAGCTTAACTGTTTCGGCGTTTGCCGACAAAAGCATGATGTTTGAAAAGCTCTGAATAAATAATTTGATTAAAAGATAAAAATCTACTTTTTAATTTAATTATCAAATATACCATTTTCATAGTAAGGTTTATATCAGGTACTTTATTTTGAATATACAATAATTAATTAATTTAAACGTGAAAAGTAATGTATTTGTTTAAATAAAATAATTCCTCCGTCTCAAAAATGTTTAGGGATATTTTTTGTGTGTAACAGTAAATAATATACATATTTAGATTCTAATTTCCCAATAGCAACTATAGCATTTTCAAATGAAATTAAGTTGCTTTCAGGAAATAAGAATATAAAGATGTATATTATGTACTGTTCTATAAAAAAATACCTTTAAAAACAATTTTCAGACGAATGAATTATTTCATTTGAAGAAATAAATTACTTTTTACATTTAGTTAAATTATTGTACGGAAAGAAAAAATGTATGCTATTCAACTACTGACAAGATTTGATAGAATTATAATGAAAATATATTTATGGAAAAGTATGTGATTTCTAGATGAATAGAATTTGATATGTGTTGAAGGTTTATAAAATGTGCCTATAGAATTTTCTTTGAACTTCACTTCTCGAAAATTGGGTTCCTAAAATGCACGATATTACATAGTTCTTGAAACTTTTAAATTTATTACTTTATGATAATTTTTGGAATTTGTATGCATATGAACTTTACGAATCAATAACCAAACTAAAATTTTGGCAATTGCTTTTATTTTTGATATTACTGATTTTGAGCATCATAACATTGACATGACATTTATATTGAAATGTTGTCAATATGTGATATTTTTTAATTATGCATGAAAGATTGTGCCTTTGTCTTTAATTTTTCTATCAGAAGCCATGATTTTTTTCGGAAAACAAGAGAAATCAGAAAATGTACCGTAAAATTGTTTGTTAAATACATTAAAAGTAACTAAATAATGGATTTTATCGACAGGAGTTGAACAGAAATAATTAAATTAATAGTTAGGTCTTCGCAGGAATTTTCATTTGCGGACAGCTTAAAAACGTTTTTGAAATTATAGACATAGTGTGGTATTATATTTACCAATAGAATTAAGGTTCACCGTCAACATAAAAACCAGGGTGCAAAAAATCTTCATTTTCTGAAATTAGAGGGAAAACTAATCTATACGTTACTAAAGAATTTGATTAACAGTCTATATACTTATGTATAATTTTAATGGCATGGTTTATAGGCTTCAAGGTTGTTATCTCAGACATTTATATTTACATTTCATAGATAAGTCCAAGAAAAGAAACGTAGTTACATCAATATACTAGCTTCGAAATAATAAAGTGACATAAATTTGACCGAAGATTTGAATCATATCGCTTTATTTCTGTCGCCTTTATTTTTTATTCTTATCGCTAAAGTGATAAAGATTCAAATATACACCAAGAAGCTTTAATATTTCATTTTTATTTTTTACGTATTCATACAAATAAGCGTTAAGCAGTTTTTGGACACCATCTCTTATGATTTTGTAACTTTTTTAATAGCAATTAAAATTCAAGTGTAGTTATTTGCATATTGGATTTTGGTTTTCACTTTGGGAAAAAACCGTAATTTTCATTTATAAAGGCTTATTTTATTCCTTAAAAAGTTCAAAGAATAGAATGAGGTTATTCAAGTTTGGAAAAATTAAGTTACTATATCTTTGAATTATAATATAAATCTTTTAATAATTATAATTCTCACTGGGCATTTCGGTAAAGAAGTGTTATTTTGATAATTGAGATAAAATATTCCCGAAAAGAATTATGGCTTTGTCTTTCGAAGAGGAAATTGTTTTTCGAGAAACGATTTTGAGAATCAAAAATGAAAATGAAATGCCATGAAAATTTTCTGATATCTTGAAAATTGACCAGGATATGGAGGTCATAACATTTTGCAAAATGATGACCACAAAAATAAAATGTTTTTAATCCGCAGTGATGAGCGGACTTTCGTATGGGGTTTCAGATGCGCTCATATGCGCCATAAACATGTTCTAAATAACTTGAAAGTTGCCCAAGATATGGAGGTCATAACATTTTTCAAAGTGACGACCACCAAAAAAAAGCGTTTTTAATCCGCAGTGAATGTTATGACCTCCATATCTTGGGCAACTTTCAAGATATGCAGAAAATTTTTATGGCGCATATGAGCGCAAATGAAAACCCCATATGACGGTCCCTTCATCACTGCGGATTAAAAACTTTTTATTTTCTTGTTCAGCACATGGTCTTCACTTTCTAAAGTGCTAAAGCTTCAGAAAACAGAAAAGGCTCCAAAAAAATCATCGATTTCTAAAAATGCTAATTTCAAATCATCCTTTAAGAAATATTTACATAAAAATAGAATATCTCTTTATTACTTACTAATTCATATAGTAACATACATCTTACCAGATTTTTTTTAGTAGAAAGTGAAAAATTACTAATTTAGCAGTCAGACACAATGCTACTAATTGCATTAGTAAAATGTCTTCTAATTCGGATTTAGTGAGCGGATTAATTGACCACTGGCGAAAATCAATCGATGAAAAAAAAGTGGTCGAAACGTAAAACAAAATATACCTTCGTAATCGCCATGATGCGGCCGACAAATTTTTTCGATTCACTTCTCCATTCAAAAATCATTATTCAAGTTAAACATAAAGCTTACAAGCTTACAAAGTTTTCCGATTGAAAAGCGATGTTTTATAAAACACAATTTGCGATCATTCGGCCGTTTGTTGATAAAAATGCTTGAAATTTTCGTGGTATATTCTCAATACATAATCGATGACCACAAACAACGCACTTTGTTAAAAAAATTAATATGTTTATTGATGTTCAATCAAAAATTAATTCCAAAGGAAACCCACGTTTCGCCAACTTCGACCAGCTGGATGGTCATCGAGAAAATGTTAGTTGAAATTACTCATTGCGAGAAAATTGTTCACTAGGCTTTAAGAAAGTTTTTCTAAAAATTTGAAGAAAACGAAAAATCCCGAATTGGAAAGTTCCCGAAGAATAAAATTCCCGAATTGGAAAATTCCCGAATAATAAAATTCCCGATTTGACAAATTCCCAAATAAGAAAATTCTCGCACATTTGATAATATTACCGAATTTGAAAATTCCCGAATAGTAAAATTCACGATAGTTTATAATATTACCAAATAGGAAAATCCCCCAAAAAACAAAATTTCCGGCGGGAAATTGCCGATTCATAAAATATCCGAATTGGAAAATTCCCAAATTCAAACAATTAAAATTTTGGTATAAATATATTTTATTGAATAAAAAAACAATAATGAAATCTTAGTTTAAAAATTATTTTCAATGTTTAAAACTTCAAAAATTATGCAAAAAATCGAACTTCTAATTGAAATATATATATATATATA
>JAABKJ010002774.1:0-27182 GCA_011634705.1 Andricus grossulariae
ATGCTTGCCGTCCCGGTTCCACTCTACTCGTTTGGGGTGGTTCAATGGACGAAGAACGAACTTAAGGCCCTTGATGTGACCACACGTAAGATCATGCATATGCATAAAAGCTTGCATATCAATTCGTCAGTTCCATGATTATATATTTCACGCCGTCGAGGCGAACGCGGACTTCTGACAATAGAATGCACGGAAACTTTCACAAAAATGTAGAAAAACAGTCCTTGTCGAAACAACAAACTTGTGCTTTTCTCAGATCGTGACCGTGACCGTGACCGCATTTTATGTCAAGAAGTTCCGAGCGATAGGTGCAGAGCGTGTCATACACACGCTCAGTACCTAGAACACATACTATCGAGGTGTCCCAACCACGCAAGACGACGTATATCTACAGACATTATGCGGCCCTAAGAGTTCTTTATTACCATATTTGTCGCTATTAAGGTGTTCGCCGCGACCCTGCCCTGCCGAATGCTCTAAGGGAGATAGAGTCAATTGTCTAAAACGAGAATTGCCAAATTTTCTGGAACTACGATTTTCGGACGGCAGTCCCCGTTGCACACTCGAGGCCTGACATTGTTCTCCAAGCCTGCCAAGGAGAAAGAAAAGGAGGAAAGGTATCTAGACCTTAAAAGAGAGCGGTCCTACTGGGAGCCGGTGTCATTTTTAGATGGCAGTTGCTCCCAGTGGGACACTGCTGTGGCCTACTTGGCCTACTAGCGGTGTGCCTACTTGAAGGCGCCGGAGCCGCCATTTTTATGGATGTTTTGTTCGGGACCACTCGGGAGAGCCTGAGAGAACGGATACTAGAATTTTCATCAAAATTACTAACAACAGCTGAAATTCTTCAAATCATTTGACAAAGAATTGCTGATGTCCGGGTATAAAGTATGAAAAATTGTGTTGCAAAAGGTTAGACAGAGGAAGAGAGTTTTATTGCCTTGCTGTTTGCAAACAATGATTATAATCGCTGGAGAATTTTTCCAATAGATACTGTGAAAGGAGGTCTTGTCTGGCGGCAAAATAGTTTACAAAAAGCTAACATGTCCATTAAATCGGGGAAAAGGAGATTTTCTCGGATGCTTCAAAATCAAGTTAAGGCGCCCCGTGTGAGGGTGAAAGCGTAGGTGTTCTTTGGAAGAAAGAATAGAGATGCCTGCATATTAATTACTTAGGATTAAATACTGCACTTTTTGCGTTAAAATTCTTTGCATCAGATTTATCTAATTTCGAGATTCGATTACGTTGATCGCTTATATAAATAAGATGGGAGGTTTACAGTATGTGGGATTGAAGGGAATTTCTAGGGACATCTCGAGATGATGCCGGCATATCCTCGTTGCTTTTGCCTCATAGTTTTCTTCCAAGCAAAACAATGAAGCGGATTAACAATCAAGCAGGGTAATACTGATGCCTTCATGATTAGCGATTTCATTTTCTCTTGGTCTGAGTTGTATGTTTACGCTGAGGTCAGCTGTGGGCTGAGGATGACTCAGGAATCGTCAGAAGAAAGTCAGTACTTCAGACCATTTATGAACACTTTTTTTATGTTTTTAATTATATTTAATTATTAATATTTATATACTAAGTGAGTCTGAAGGTAAATTTGGAAATTTTGCCCGTTTTGACGTATCTCTTTCCCTTCACAAGACACATTATATCTGTCCTAATTTTAAATTTTTTAGAAAAAGTTTTAGGTATATGAAATTGTTGAAACCAGCATATTCTGAATTTCTAATTTTTGAATCTGTATATGCAACATTGAAAAAATTTATTTTTAATTTTTAATCCTTTTCGGTTGGCCTACCAACTGCGGTCCTAGCCGATGAGCTACCTAATAGGATGTGAAATAGCATATCTTCAGAAATAGGCAGACTCGTCAGGAATGGTCAGGATATTCAGAAATCGTCAGAACTTCAGATCATTTGTGACGATTCCTGACTTTTTTTAGTTGGGTATAATTTTACTGTGAGATAGGTTTATGGTTTCTTAAGTTCGTTTAATTTTGTGGTTAATGGTGATCAGATAACTGCCGGCTTTGCTATTACTGAGGATGACTGGTCTTCTTCGTCACTTGAAATTACGTCACTACGTGGTTTCGTGATCGGTTTAGATTTTACGGAGGATGGGGAATGGTATAGGCAGTGATCTATAAAAACCATCGGTGTCAACTCCTAGCAATGCGACATAATTCGAGTTGGAGATGAATAGGTCAGGGAAGGTGATCTTAGGGGGAGATTGTCTCGGAAGTAGTTTTGGAGTTTTAGGGAAAATCGGCGTATCCACTCTAGCTTGACTTCCTGGGGAAAGAAGGAAGAAGGGTACCGAAAGGTAGGGTCTCGAGTTATTCTTGTCGGATACAGTACGGATATAGTCCAACAGATGGTTTGGTTGACACAGCGATTGGGGATTAGGATTAGAATGAGGTGCGCATCTTTCTCTTCAAGAACATAGAAACCTCCGAACTTAGGAGCAATCCCTTCGCCTGGAATGCGATTCAGTGGTTGGCGGTCTCCGTCTTCCTGGTCCAAGTCTTGTCCAGTAAAATGGCATACGAGAGGAAAAACATAAACACAAGAAGAAGAAAAAAACATATAAGTAGAAGGGATAGTTTTGAAACACAGAATGCGAATTTGAGATCAAAATTCCAAAATTCAAAAAAGCAACCTGAATTTAGGAAATTCTATTTAATTGATAGATTTCTATTCAAAACAGTAAAAGAAAGGTTTTCGATTCACGAAATACGAATTTCTAGTTAACCCTTTAAGACCCGAGCTATGGATTTTGAACGCGTTTTTGGGAACTAAAGTTCCCAATGGTTCTTAGAGGGTTAAAATTCAAAAATTAAAAAAGTTGACTCAAATTTGGAAAATGTTATCATATTGGTAAATTTCCATGAAAGTAAGAGCTGGTTTTTAGAATTAGGAAATATAAATTTGACCCAAAATTCATGTTCTCTAACTTGAGTTAACTTTTTGAATTTGACCTGAAAATTAGTTTTCTTAGACCCGAAAAACCCCTCTTACTAATTTTCATGGAAATTTAAAATTTGATAGAATTTCCATTCAGGCAAATTGAGTTCTCGAATTTTGACGCCAAAATTGTGTTCTAAGACTTGAAAAAACATCCTCGTTATGTCTTTCATGTTAATCTATAATCAAATTTTGAAAATTTACGTGAATTTTTTTAATTTCTGCCAAAAATTCTTATTCTGAGACTCCAAAAACTACCTCGTACTAACTTTCGAGGAAATCCAAGAATCTAATAAAATTTTGAAAATGTAGGTCGCTTTATTGAATTTTGATACCAAATTTATATTTTACGACTCGGAATACCCTTTAGTACAGACTCTTATAAATATCCGCAAATTCCTTGAATTTTTTCAAAATTTATATCGTATGCAAGGAAGTATTTTTAGGTTTGACAGTCTTTGGTGTTCTTTTTAATGTTAGTAAGTTGCCTATTAATAGTATATTTGCTAGCATTGGTGTAGCTAAAGCTCTTTCAAAAGTGAATAAACCAAATTTAATGTGGAAATTATTTGTGTCCACAGTCGAACCTCTTACTTATAACATAGCACAGTATATCTCAAATGTTTCAATGTTTGATAACATTTCATTAGATCTTGCGTTAAATCGTATTAAAGAAAAAATAATTTTAAATCATAATCTAACTAAAATAACTATAATCAAATTTTTAATAGCTACTAGAACCGTTTTTAATAGCTACTTGAACCGTTTTTAATAATATAGTTATTTCATTTAATAATGAATATTACAAGCAATTTAAGTGGTTGTCCTATGAGTTATCCGTTGCCTCCTATAGTTTTAAATTTGGCTTTAGAAGATATGGAAAGAAGAGCTCTAGAAAAGTTAAATTTTATGCCTATTCTCTTACAAACGTTATGTTGATGATATTTTAGCTATTGTTCCTACTAATAAATTGATGATTTTTTAAATGCTTTAAACAGTATAAAAAATCCCATAAAGTTTACATATCAACTTGAACGAAATAATTCAATAAATTACCTTAATTTACAAATTATAACAACGCCTGAAGGTGATTTGATTACCAATTGGTATAAAAAACCTTCGTGGTCTAGTAGATATCTTAATTATAGTTCTCAGCATTTGTTTTGTCATAAGGTTGGTTTAATCGAAGAATTAGTTGATAGACATACAAAGCTGAGTGACCTTACAGTCAGAAAACAAAATTTGGATCGATTCAAAATTAAATTAGTTCATAATAATTATCCGCTTCCTTTGATAAAAAGTATAATTAAATAAACAATGTATGAAATCTACAATGTTGCTAGAAGGAAGAATAACTGGGTTGACACTTATAAAAAATCAGATTTAAAAGTCACTTTAACTTATGTTGGAAGATTCTCTGAACAGTCAAGAAGATCTTTAACAAATTAAAAATAAATAATTATTTTATTAATAACACACTAAACAAATTTTTAGTCAACAAAAAGGATAATGATACTATTGAAAGTTTTGTCTCGAATTGTATATCTTATAAAATGTTTTGAAAAAGTTTATATTGGCGAAAAAGAGATACCTGTAAACTAATTAAATTTTAAGGATTTTCCAGAGGGGTTTGTTTTCGACGAACTCGAACTAACCCAATAAGAACATTTTTTAAATAAAATAAAAAATCAGAATTTGAGTTATCTTAAAAACGGTGAGAGATATGCGAAAACTGACAACATTTTCAGGCTTTTCTAAAGGGGATGGTCCTCGGCCACCCCGACGCACTATAGGCGGTTTTGTTTAATTTTATCTCAATTCGTAGAACTTGTGGTAGGAATGACCTAGATGGATAAATATTTTTAAATTTTAGATAAATACTTGGCGAATATGTGAAAAATATAAAGAACGTGTAAAAAATAAATGTTGACCTTGAAAATCTATGTTGAAATTAGCATTTCTTTTTAAATTTCGTTTATCGAATACCACGGGCGTATAGATATCATATTTTATGATACACATACGATTTTAAATAGATTTTTGCATGAAATTCCAAATCCGGCCTATAAATTAATGTAGAACTTCAGGATTATGAGAACACTGCGATTGTATATAGCACATTAGATCCGCCATTTTGAATCTTGACATTTTGATTTCGGAGTTGAAATCAGCGACCAAAAAATTCCAATGCAGCAATTTTTAGGCAAAATGGTTTTATTTTTACCACTATAATCCGCCATATTGGATCCCACATTTTGAATCTTGACCTTTTGATTTCGGATTTAAAATCAGCGACCTGAAAAACCACCGTGTAACAGTGTTTAGTCAAATCAGTTTAATTTTTACAATTGCGATACCCTATATTGGATTTACCATTTTTAATTTTGATATTTCGACGTCGGATTTGAAATTGCTGACCCGAAAAACACCCGTGTAGCCGTTTTTTGTCAAATATGTTCGTTTTAAATTATGATCCGCCATATTGGTCGTCATTCGGCAAATGCAAGGAAATCAGATAATTGCACCTCGGATTAGTTAATCCATTAGTTAATTGATGATTAATTAATGAATGAGTATACACTTTTGATATACATCTTCAATATATAAAAAGGGAGAGCTGTGAATTCCGCATCATCAGAACTATTACTTGTGATTCTCACAAGTATTAGTTCGCTGATCTGAATTCTCAACTCTCACCTCGACAAGCCTCGCTTTGTCCCACTCACATTTACTTTAGAGCCAACATCTAATTTTCCGCCCTAGACATGCCTTTCAACACCAAATTCCAACATTTAGAAATTTCTCGTAGGATGCTCATAAACTGATCACTCATCAGTAACTTTTGAAACTTTTAGAATTATTAAAAACAAAAATTCTGTCTGCATAGAACTGTGATTTTACGATTGGTTTGCGCGCTCCGCGCAACAGGTACAGCACAACAATCACAAACGTGGAATTTTGCGATTGGGCCGCTCGCCACAAATACCAAAAATTCAGGTTGAAACAATTAGTTTTTCTTAATGAATATTTTATATATATATTACATAATTGAAGTTTACGAATTGTTAATCACGTTTTCAGAATATAATTTATTAGGCTAAGAATCTTATTGAAGTCATGAACGTATTAATTTCCCAATTGGCTCGCGCGCCCCGCGCCACGGATACAGCGCACCAATCCCGACCAAGCCATTTCTCTGATTGGTTCTCGCGCCTCGCGACGCGGGTACTGCGCACCAATCAGGAGCCAGGAATTTTTCCATTGGGTCGCACGTCACAAATAACGAATTCCAATTTAATATTTCATAATTTTATTTGAATTGACATTAATAAACAATATTAATGTCAATATTATTGTCGAGATTATAATATTGTAAACCGGTATTATATATATAATATATAGATCGTATGTTAGAGTTACATATCAACTATATATACAATATATGTATAACTTCGGTATTATAGTAAAGTTAATAATAAATATCTATACTAATATCAATGAATTTAATATTGGGTAATTGGAATTGAATCAACCTTGATGAACAATACTAATGTTAAAAATATTGATTATATTATAATATTATTGATGACTTGTATGATATATAATATATAGATTATATGCCTTAGGCTACATTTAACCTGTCTATATAATATATGTACAACTACGGGAGAAGATTCCGGAATGAACACAGTATACTTAAAAATCATCTTTTGTTCATTGAGTTTGCTACCTTGATATACATATATTCAAAAAAATCTGCTCTTTTCAGAGCAACGTATTGCGTACGAATTCTACTTCGTTAAACAAAAATTTAACTTGTAACCACTTCGCTCTCTCTCAAGCACACAATCGTTATAATAAAGGGTCTGCCTCGGTTGCTCCAACAAGTAGTACCTGGGAATCCATTATTATATCGAACAATAGCGTCCGTTTCCTCTGAAGGAATCTATCTGGGTCGCTCCAACAAGTCGTACCTGGGGATCCTTTTGGATGGGACGGAGCTACGCAGAGGAGAGCGTGGCGCAAGTTCTGCAGTCGCCCGTCACTACGGCGTCAGCAGGAGCTGACGACCAGCTCCACTAACGACTGTCAACAGGAGTTGACAGTCTCCACCTCCACTCGTCAACAGGAGCTGACGAGTCCAAGAACCCATGGTGAGCAGCTTACTCCCTCTGGTCAACATGAGTTGACCACCTGTCACCACGAGGTGACACCACCAGCAATCAGGCGTCTACAAGGAGGACTTTACATTCCTTCCGGCCGTTGCGCACCCCTCCCACCGGGAGGTGAAAGGATATCTCAGGTGTTAGGCCTACGCCGATGGATCAGGGCCATCCACGGAGGAGCCCATTGGACACTAGTCCCCTTTAACACGGCACATGACCGGTCAATTGTAGTGAACCTAGACCCCGGTTGCGTCATCCTATACGAACCGGTAGGGCCCATCCCGGACGGGACAAATCGAGCCACCCGGAAGACGGTCAAGGAGCTCAAGATCTTCCGGAAGAGAGGAAACAACGACACCAATTAACTAAATACCGCAACTTAGTCCAGTTGACAGCTTGTGGGACTAGCGTTGTGAGGACGGAAGAGGGTTGTGCCAACAAGGATTTTTATGGAGAGCCCGAGGTACGGCCGAAGACGGTTCAATTAATCCAGTTATCCAATTAATTTACCAGAAGTGGATCAAAGGATTATCCACAAGAAATTCAATATCCAAGGATTTTTACACCACCTTGGATTCACCTGAACCAAGGGGGTGAATGGAGGTTAAGAGCTCGTCGCAGCTCTTCCTCGAAGCGAAGGGGAAGAGGACCTTCTTTCCGCCACGCCATAGCCAACAAGAACTACCAAATGGAATGAGAGGTTTGGACGCCTGGCTCATGAGAACCCAAGGCTACATATTCATCAAGCCTATACCGGAAGAACCACGAAAGGAGAGGAAGAATCATCAGTAACCACACTCAGTGGATCCATAAAATACTCGGCCCTTTTCAGGGCCACCGAGAGTTTATACGTAGGGACAATCTTGTTCTAGACATGGCAGCACAACAGAAATCCGCAGGAGGAAGTCTGTGGATCGTATCAATATGCTTAATTATTTATAATGGTTAAACAAATATTTATGCAATATTGGAAGCTAATCTAATTCTATTTTTATTAATTCAAGTGAGACTTTTTATGTGTATTACTAGGGGTTAAAAAAATAAATATTTAGTTTAACGTCTTCTTTAAATTTATTATTAATTGATATCTATGGTGTATTGTTGAATAAACAATATTTATTTGTATTTTTACCACGTGTGACATGCAATTGTATGATTATATGCCAGCCAGCGCCAACTACGACTCAGCTTACGCCAAGAAGCTGCGTGAACTAACGTCAATGCATGGGGCTGTATGTTATCTAGATGCTCGGGGAGTGCATGACACGCTCTGTAACTAACGTCGGGAATGCCTTGACCCAAAATGCGGCGACATGCTAAACTTAAAAAAACACCGCTTTGGCACGCCCAAATGAAGCTGTTGAAAGATGGATATGTTCGATGCATTTCCCTCACCCCTTATATTGAAGTGGAGGCCAAATGTTTCAGCAGCCTTCTCCCCTACTCTCTATAGAAACACAGTTGCCCACTTCATCGTGTTTCCTGACCATTTCCAGAAGGGGTTGACGTCTATTTGCGACGATATGCGCTGTACCCAGAATGATCCTTTTGTGAAGACACTAGAGATCGTTATTCGTCCATGGAACAACTCCAAATAGAGTAGTATCGGGACGGAAAACATGTTCGTTGCAGATAATTGGTTCCTCGCTGACGATTCGGACCACCAAATCTGTAGGAGAATGTATTTGAATCTGCATCAGAGAGCATCTTTTATAGATTTTACGTCCTGAATGAGGCTCTCTGGCACGCCCAGGTATTGGTAGGTCTCTCCATCGCCAAGGTGTTGTATAGCGCTTCCGCCGACGAGCTCAGTTTCCTCGAAAATTTCAGCAAATTACCTCGCTTCAAATGAATCTTAACGAATTTTTCTAACCCAAAATACATTCTAGTCTCCCGAGTGTACTTTTCGACAATTCTTATAGCTAGTTCCAGTTGCTTCGCACTTTTAGCATAGAGTAGAATGAATTTTAAGCATATGTATGCAACTACAAAAAATTTAATTGAATTTCCGTCATGAAATTATCATTAATAAAGAAAAATACCTCGTGGAGATCCAGCCATTGTAACATTGGGACTATTCGGGCATTCGGGAGAAAGCGAATTCCCATAATAATCTATAAATTCCTCATCAGAATCAGTAGTGACAGTGAAGGCAGCGTCTTTCGTGTCTTTCCTACCATTTTGACTAATGAAGAAGTTGGTAGTAGTTAAGGTTGTCGTTGACTGGAAATTTTTGACAGGCTTCGCGATGTTCATTTGCTCATGTAAAGAATCCAAGAGAAGAGCAAGGAACTCTTGACAATCATGCTAGATAACAGAATAATGACAAAATACAATAATAATAAATACACAATTATATTCACTGGCAATTTATTGAAATAAATCAATTGAAATAGACTTTCATTATAGGAACGTCTTCGAATTACCTGTCTATAATCCTTGAACTGGGAATGATAAGCACCCAAGGAGTGTTTAAATTCCGTAGGTTTGATTACGCTATGTCTACCGGACCACATTTGACTAAGAAGCAAACTAAAGTGCGCCATTAATGAACCAGGTGGTGGCAGTTTCTCCCCTAGCTGTTGCAGATCTAAGAAATGCCGTAACACAGGAGGTGTGGCAGTGAGACATTGTAAACCCGCGGCCATGAAGCAAGTGTTACCAAGATTACGAAGGCCGCAAACACCAGCAAGGGTAGTACCTGAAATAATAAAAATTACAAATAACAAATTAGGGTGTATGTTTAGTACGTGCATTTTTGACTGCATTTTTTCAAATATCATAAATATTTTAACTTAAATCGAAAACTGTGACTTAAGCCCCTGATGGACTACAGTCATAAATTATAAATGAACTTGTTTTTGAATTTCTTTTTAAAGACTGTTCTCAAAGCACCTGCAGCTTCGATGATTACATTCTTATTGTGACACTCACGCTTCGCACTCGAAAATTAGGTTATAGATTAGGTTATATATAATTGCATTATTTTGGAAATGATTTTTTTCGAATTATATTCGAATCCAAAAATTTCATTGGGATAGTTTCGAAATATATTTGATATCAAGTAAAAATGTTGACTGAAATTTCTTAAGCTGGCAGAAAAATAGTTCTTTCTATTTTTTGAAAATTTTCAAAATGTTGAAAAGCATATAAAAAAGTATATCAAAGGCTGAATCGATTAGACAAATCCTTCAAAAGTTATGAAAATTTGGACGATTGCATTACAATCTCACGAATGAGAATGTGAATTTTTTTTTTTTTTTAGTTATGAATAAATTGATTCATTCTTACTCCCAATATATCCACATTTCAATTGCAATCAACTACAAAGTACGGACCTTTTCCGATCGAGCAGCACTCAAATGGTACTCAAAACAGTACTGCCTAGGGCCGTTTCAGTGTTGCTCATTTAAAGTTGCTTCGGTTTCAGTTTTAAATGCCCACAGACGATCCCTTTATACATGCGACTAGGCTAGCAAGATTAAACCAGCCCAATCTAAGGGGACCTCCTCATTCTTCCAGACCCTCCTGAACAAACATTCAAGGTAATGCGTATGCTACTTCTAAATCCGGAAGCGTCCTATAAAATTCCACAGAAATGCTATCTTCACCTGGAGCTTTCCCCGGTTTACATTTGCGTATGGCAGTCATTATTTCGGTTTTGGAAATCATGCCATCCAGGAGAGGATGTGCGCTCACGGACCAAGCAAGGTCAAGTCTAAGTTTAGAAGGGTACACAGAGTTCGTGAAGTCGCCACGTTTACAGCTCAATACAGTTACCATACGCAGGCCTAACCTTTAAAAAGTTAATTGCCCTCCAGAATTCTGTGGCTGCTGCGCGAGCATTCTCGAAAGCCTTCTTCGCAGTCTGGTTTCTTAGCGATCATAAGAGATATGTATGCCCTTTTATCGGAGTTATATCTAAGAATATCCTCTTGCGCGAAGAAGACCTAGTAATCATACCCTTTCCCGAAGCTACGTCCTTGATAAAGGAAATGAGATTCTCATTCATGATATGCACCGAGACCGTACTCCAAAAGTGTGGGTCAGAGAGCGACAGATTATCAAGTAATACCTCCCTCCTAGCCTCCCTCCATATCAGTTTCGCAATCATACTCGTATTTCTCGCTTAAACTACCCCCACCCGCCAGCCTTTTCTACATTTGACACTTCTACGCAGTTCGGAAAATGGTCTGAACGAGTAGCAATATTAAAATCGTTAATTAAATAGATTTAATGGACAGAAGCGTCCAGTGTACCTTGCCGGATAATAGCCACCGAATCTGCCGTTGAGGAAAGCAAAGCCATGCACTTACTTCCAAACATTCAACCAAAGAAAGACCCGTTCTGCACACTTCACGATCCAACATGGATCTTTTCGAAATCTTTCCTCTTCCCACGCAAGTACTGAATCCATACTATCGCCAGTCGACGCTCTGTCCAGCCCGGGCTCAAAATATATCAAGCCGACTATAAATCGTGATCAGGAAAAGGCGCATTTTATGAAGATCCACTCAGGAGATATATCAAGAGCTCCGCAAGTTTACCGTTTCCGGTTTACAAATATCGCTGAGCCGCTACTCTCTCTACCAAATCTACTTACTTTTGTTGCACTCGTCATGAAGTCTTCATGAGGAAGTCAGGAGGGGGGGGGGATATAGGAGCCACCAGAAGCCACGTTTCATATAAGCAAAAAATAACGCTGTCCAAACTAGCCGTTGAAATGTCTCCTATGTTAGTGAACCTGCGAGAGTTCCAGAAGGCAATCCGAATGACTTCGGAGGAGGCCTGTGGGACAGCGGACTTCTTATTTCTGGAGAAAAAGTCCATAATTGAGCCAGTCCTGAATCGCTGGCTTTCCCCAGTTGAGGATGCTGCATCAGACCCAGACCCATCTCGTCTCTTCCGTCTTTATCTCTGCCTCTTGACGATGATGCTCTTCGTGACGAAAAATGTCTCCGTCGAACTGGGAGGAGAGCATGTGCCCATCGAGTGGATGGGTACGTATAGATCATGTATCTTACATGGTTTTCTACATGTATATTACTACTTTTGATACGTCCCGAGTTTTCTACAAATTGTGACGTGGGATTCTATACCAGGCCCAAATTAATTGAATATTCACGCCCAATCAGCTAAAAGTCAACTCTAAATTCACCAATAAATCATACCTGGTCGAGCACAGACTCCATTCATAAACTGTCATTAGACAGGAGCTTCGAGAGTGATGGCCTGTTGCCATAAACAAACCCCTCGAGGCCTAGAGATTGTAACTCCGCTGCTCCGAACCGTCACCAGACTGGGGGGTTATCATTTATTTTAAAATGACACCACTAATTGCGTGGACCTTTCTTTTAATCTGTTTAGCAGGCACTCAGGGCCGGCTTTGCCGGCTGTCACATGTCACCACTCGCAACAACAAACAACACGACCAGGTGGTCGTGACTTGACTCTGCACGAACCACACTACCATTCAATCCCGACTAGGCAGTCGTGAACTACTTATGCACACTTCACGAACACAACACCCTCGCTTTCTCTCTCTCACATACACTAAGGTGAAGGAGGACACTCAGTTCAAATGTGGTATCGCGGGAGCGGTGCCACGTACTCTTGTCATGGGAAAACGTCAACACGATAGCAGTCGATATTCAAGCGCGCACTATATAGACTAAAGTGTGTATTGTGAGCGCTTGCGTCGCGTCTGCAGCGCAACGTAGGGAAGTAGCTCGCCGTAGATTACAGACTATGCGATAGAACGGACTAGGGAAAATGGCAAGTTACTGGAACACGCTATTATGAAAGCGCCTTCACAGGCGTCTACTGCTGCAATGTACCGTTTCGTGTACACAGACCTTGGTGTTATGCGCCAAAACTGTAGACAGCATCGCTCTCGGTCACTCTGTGTTCGTCCATTCATGGTACTCATTCTTACGTTGAGCTCCGAGAAAATATTTGTCAAAGATTTGCTGAGTTTGTTGCTTGGGCGTGAATCCTGTCGAGCTAATTTTGAAGTCGCCTAAATTCTGAAGGACAAGAAAATTATTGTGTGGGCGTGACGTATTAAATCATTTTAATAACGCAAGAAAAGTGTAGCCGTGGATTCAGTGTGGTGGGGAAGCGCGCAAGGTTTAGAGTATCCGAAGAAAAACGTTAACGTCAATAAAATAATAAATGTCGAATCAGTGGGGAAAAGACTTGGATATTCGATCATCCAGGATGGCGGTCACCTTCAGTGACCTTTTGTGTCGGTACTACGCCGCCATGCTGGAGGGTCGTGAATGAACAATTTGAACAGTTTAACTGAATAAGTTCGTAACCTAAAGGTTATAATTACGAGTCTGTGTGTTTGGGAGCCTGAAGCATTCAACCATCCAAGATGACGGTCACCTTCAGTGACCTTCTTGTGTCAGCATCGGGCTGCCATGCTGGAGGGTCGAGAATAGACACTTCACATAGTTAGTCAAGTGATTGAAGTAGGACTTAGGATTAACCGATTCAATTCTGTTAGGGTGTAATTATATTCTTTCACAGTGATCATCCAAAATGGCGGTAACCCAACATGACCTTTCATGTCATTAGTAGACCACCAGATTGGAGGGTCACAGAATCTCAACAATTTGATTATATTCTATTTCTTCAGCGATCATCCAAGATGGTGGCAACCCCACATGACTGTTCATGTCATTAGTGGACCACCATAGTGGAGGGTCAGTGACTCTCAGCCATTGTGATTTATCTTAAACTGATTTATTTTTTTTTACGGGGTTTTAAATGAATATGTCAGGACCTTTTTGTTCGTTTGGGGTTTTAATGGGGTAAACGATCTGGTGCCCGTCAGGCATAATAAACAATGAACTTATTGGGATTAATTGGCCAATAAACCAATAGGTCAGAGTATTGGAAATCAAGCGGCCAATAAACCATTGAACCAATATGTTAAAATCTCTTCTATGAAAATTAAATTAAAAATTGGTAATTAAATTAAAGGCTGACTCAGTATTGGCTTAGGCATATTTGTCTTCTACGTACGACAGCGAGTAAAAATACGAAATTACCTGCAAGAAAATTTACTCCTAGTTTATCCTGTGCACGCTTCTCTGAAAATTGATATTTCATTATTATAATAATTGATATCAGTATATATGCATCAATAAATTTAATTTAAAAAGAATGAAGACAATTTTTATGTTTTTCCTTAGTTATTAATCAATTAATAACGTTGGTGCTTCTCTATCATATTAAGGAAGCATTAATTGCCAGAGAAGCAAAAAAGTTATAAATTCGTTAATTACTTGCGACAAACTGCTGGGATTCATAAATTAAGCTTATCAACATTTACGCATTCTATAGATTCAGATAAAATAAAAAATTTCGTTTATCAGTATCTGGAACTGTTTTGTAAACATTCTTCATGAAAAAGAACCTAAAGTAAAAAGATTTGATAAAATCACAATTGGCTTTTTTGGAAAACTAATAATTGCAGAAAAAAATGTTGAACACAAAATAGTTGTACTTTTTTAAGATCTTAAAGCCGGTTATAAACGTGTATTGTAGATGGCCTCATTTTTGAATTCTTAGCTTACGTGTATGGTTAATATTTTACCTAAAACTACATTCTGCGACAAATAATTCAGCCTTAAAAGTTTAGAATCGGTTCTGAATTACATTTTTATGTAGGTTCGAAGATAAAGGTAAAATTGACAAACAATAAAATTAAAGAAAGACTTGCACATAAAATTCTGATTCAAAAAATCTAATACTTAGTTTTTGGGGGTTTCTGGGCACCTACTATTAAGAAAATAATCGACAGCTATCGGAGATATGGTTTCACAGAATTTCGGTTAGGACTTCAAAAAATCTTTCGCATGACCCACCTTCAGAAAAATGTACTTTAAGTAAATGAATAATTTAGACGCGAATTAAGGGAAAAACACAGGAATATATGTCGTAGACCTTTCCCACGTTATAAAGTATATATTAGTCACGGCCAAAGCCCGCAAGCGGCCAATGTGCGACTAGCTGGCCAGTTCGCGCATTGGCCAGGATGATTGACCAAAGCCCGACATGAATGACTTAGTATTACTGTTTCGGTCTTTAGCCGGCCAAATCGCGAAGTGGCCAGGGTATACTAGCCAAAGCCAGAATTACTTTTATTTGACGTACAAATTTTCTATTTGAGCAGAAGTTTAGGTTAAAAGTAATCATATAAATCGATGTATTCCATATATAATACAAATGCTCTATTTAATTAGAAGGTTGCAATACAAATTATTTTAAATTCTTTTTATATTTTGTTTTATTTTGTTTTACTGAAGAGGCTGGAAATGTACTACCTATACAATTTCCAATTTTCAGAAAAGTCAAGTCAGAAGTGAATTAAGTGTGACACCTGCTCTTCATCAGAAAATCAGGTATGAAGCAATTAAGCACTTTAACCCCAATCTTAAATTCTGGAAAATTTCTTGTAGTCTCCTGAATGTTAGTCATTGCTCTCAGGTGAAGTTTAAGTTGTGAAAAATGGCAGGTTTTGCAACAAATTCTCCAAGTGAAGTATCCGGTTATTTGAATGAACATATGATGAATATGCGCACACAGTTCGAAAAATCTTTGGAAGAAGTTATCAAAAATCAGAGTGAAAACGGTTTTATATTGTCTAAAGAAAAGTATTATACATTCGTAAAGGAAGTGAACGAAGCCAAACACAAAGAGAAAAAACAAAGTGTGCACTATCGTCGACTAAAGAGATTCGATGTTATTCTTATGGGTGGTAGTGAAAAGCCTATTACACCTGTAAAAGGAAGTAACTCTACATTTTTATATTATTTGCATAGCGATGAGATGTTCGATGTTCTTCATGATACGCACCAGAGCATCGGTCATGGTGGTCGTACGCGCATGGAAAAGGAACTGCACCGTAAATATAAAAATGTTACCAAGGATTTTATTACTATGAACCTGAATACACGTAAACCATGTCAAGCTAAGAAATCGATGCCAAAAAAGGGTTTGGTTTCAAAACCTATGCTTTTCAATGAATTTAATTCTCGGTGTCAGGTTGATCTTATCGACATGCAAACTAGTGCTGACGGAGAGTATAAATTTATTTTAAATTATCAAGACCACTTAACAAAACTCCTTTTATTACGACCGCTAAAATCTAAAAAAGCACAGGAAGTTGCTTATAATATAGTAAACATTTTTACGACAATAGATGCTCCAAGTGTACTACAGTCAGACAATGTGAGGGAATTTGCGAATCAAATAATTAACGAATTGACGAATATGTGGCCTGAGCTGAGAATCGTACATGGGAAAGATTAATTTTTAGTCGCTAACTAAACACAATTCTCGAAACCCATTAAATTTCAACCTGGAAATTCTTCAATGATTAACTCGGAATTGATGAACTTTTTCTGATTAAACTAATTTTCTCCAAATTTAGCAACTCAATATTTCGGGAGTAAGTTTTTATTTTAAGTCAAAATTTCACTTTTTATCGTCTTCCGCAAACGAGCCTGTTCCAATTTTGGGTCCCTGTCACTTTGAGATTGTAAACTTCCACATTCTATTTCCCGGAACTGGATAATTTTGTCTAGTTATACTTTTTTGACCTCAAGTCAGAAATGCTTCAGCTCGGGAGTAAACTTTTGCTTTATCTTTTATTCAATAAGTGACAAGTTTCCAAGTATTTTTGAACCAATTTTGAATTCATTAAGCAATTATTATTTGTCTTAACTAAAAATTTTCGCTCTACAATTAGAAAAAAGTTATTATTTTTCGAGATAAATCATACAGCCAAAACAGTTCTGATTGTGCCAATAAGTAAGCAGAAATATTACACACAATTCTTGGTTAGATAGTAGATCTTTTAATTTTAATTAGCAAACGTTTAATGCATATGAATTTCCTCATATAATCATTTGTATTCTAGGATTCCAATTAAATAAAGCATTAATATTATGTATATGAAATACATCGATTTATATATGATTACTTTTATCCTAAACTTTCGCTCAAAGAGAAAATTCGTACGTCAAATAAAAATATTTCTGGCTTCGGCCAGTATACCCTGGCTACTTCGCGATTTGGCCGGCCAAAACCCGAAATAGTAATACCACGCCATTCATTTCGGGCTTTGGCCAAACATCCTGGTCGATGCGCGAAATCGCCGGCCAATTTTCGCGTTATATGAATTTAATTAATTTAATGAATCAAGAGTCTTCTGAAGATATCCAGCATATTTTATTTTAAGAAAATCTTCTTTGAAGCTTTATTAATCATCAAAGTTTGATCAATATATACCCATATGTACCCAAAATATTCGGTACAAGTAATTGTCCTGGTGATAGGTGGTCTCGGAGGTGCGGAACTATTACTGGTTCGTAACCTTAAAGCCATACCCACATGCCAAAAATATGCCACGGCACTTGCGAGATGGATGCAGAAAGCTGTCATTCATGGGTCGCTTTGTGTCCTCAAAATACACGAAAGTTTCGCCGACCTGTCGTTGTGATTTCGTCGTGACCTGTGACCACCCATCTCATGGTTGTGAGACATGGCCATGAGTGTTACTCACCGCGGTCCTACTGGGAGCCGGTGTCATTTTTTAGATGGCACTTGCTGCCAGTGTGACCCTGCGGTAGTTGTTACCTTATTTTCCAATTATATATATATATTGCGACCCTTGATTATAAGAACAGCCTGAGCGTAGGCAACTCTTTCCGTAAAAGAAAAAGAAGGCATGAGAAGGCGCAGGGGCCCACGAAGTAGCGCGAGGGCGAATGTCACAGACTCCCACCCACACAGTCGTGATAGGGTAGGGAGTCCTCGCGGCTCGGATTTGAGAGGGTGGACCGCGCAAAGAAAGAAAGACATTCAGCGGCTCGACTGCGAGCCGAGAAGGTCGAAGTGCTAAATTGTCTTGGGATGGAGTAGAGGAACCTTTCTGTACATGTTATTCTAAGTCCTTTTGCTTGTTTTATATTCACTGGGCAGGTTTCTGAAGTATTTCTTCTTAAACTGAGTTTGGTGTCGTAATTCTAAAGAGATCCCATAAGGCTTTGCAGATAGAAAATTTTCTATGTCCAAAGACTTGTAACAATCCAGCTTCGAACTCGAAATCGAGCTTACTGAATTCCTTGTACACTGAGATTGTCATGGGGTGGAGAGAAGGAATCTTTCTTCTCATCTTACTCTGAGTCGTTTCATGTACGATAATTAACTAGAGGAATTTACAGAGATTGTCTTTGGGTGTAAATAAGGAATTTTCCTTGTCTTCTAATTCTGAGTCATTTCTGGGGAATCAAAAAGGGATAATAAAAACAAATTGAATAATTTTAAGAAAGAGTGAAAATATTCTGTAAAAGAAACCAAAGCTTCTTTGAAGTATCTGTCGAGATTTAAGAAACTGATCAGAGAATTACAAATAAAGAAATATATATGAATAGAGAATAAAAAAAAAGATTAACCAAAGAGGAGTTGGTTGTCCATTCATTGAGATTTTTGATTTGTGAGATTATAATAAAGACTGGATTAGAGAAATAACTATGGAAAGATGCTTGCATAACTGACGGTTATATTAAGAACTGACATAGGGTAGCCTAGGGCCTCTTATGTAATGGGACTAGGGTAGATTCATGAATAAACTATCATTGTTTAGTAAACGAAATTCAAAGTATCTTACTTCTTCTGTCGTGAGAACCCCAATCGACTTCTTTCATAATTTACATTTAAGTGATAGATAAGAAAAATAATTGAAGTACGAAACAAATAATCAGAATCAGTTGATAAAGGTTTATTCTTTCATAAAACAATACCTCTCAAAACGTGAGGGTCACATTTGGCGCCCAACGTGGGGCACGAAGAGTTGAAAAAAAAAAGAAGATAAGAGATAAGATTCCTCAAGTAGACATGAATTGTAATTACAATGGATCAGCGTCAAAGAATGAGCCTATTGTTTAGCGGAAATAAGACATTTAAGAAAGTGTATCTACCGCCGCCGACAAGTCAGAACAATTTACCTTCGGGTATGAGTGAGTTAGATAAATATCTTGAGAATAAGAAAGTTCAAAGAGATTCGAAAGTGCAAAATTGTACAGTGTTTCGAGAAAATAAAAGTAATTAAAAGACTATAAGACATTCTAGTGGCGCTGTGAGTCAGGTGGAAAGTTAGACAAAAACGAGGGCACTAAATAAAGAGACAACATGAGTAGGGGAAATCTGAGATCGAGTAAAGTGAAAGAGAAAATAGGAAAAAAACAGTGAATTAGAAGAGGAAACAACAACTGAAGAGTTAGATAGGACGATTGTCGAGATGGAAGAAAACCGAAAGAATGTGGAGACTGGGGGACACAAGGAGCCACCAGAAAAGAATTTCGAAAGATCCTGGATAGAATTCAACAAAAAAATCGATGAAATTGAAAGGAGAGCCAAGAAAATGATCGAGGAGGAAAGAAAGCATCGAGAAAAAAGAGAAAAAGAGCAAGAAACTCTTTTGCAAAGAAGGCTAGACTCTTTGGAAGCCAGTGTCAATCGGTCTTTGGAAGCTACCACGAATACTGCATTGAGCCTGGAATCAAGAAATAACAGATTGGAGGAACATATCAAAAGCCTAGAAACGCAACAACAAAGAGCGGTTGAAAGAAGAATAGAAGAAGGAGAGAGAAGGGAAGAGCGATCACCTCAACTACATGGAGCACAGATCAAGTATGTGTTACCTGTATACAGTGGAAAGAATAGCCCTATTCGGTACATCAATCGATTACGACAATACTGGAGAGCTGTAAAGCCAAAAGAGACAGACATGGAATACCTAATTGAAAAATCCTTGTCCGGAGCTACCGGAGATTGGTGGCAAATCATAAAATACTGTGTCAACAGTGTGGATGAATTTATTCTGAAACTGAGGCAGCGGTACTAGAATGAGCAAGCTCAACATGAGGTATGGAGAAACCTGGAATTTGGATATTTTACAAGTGAGCGAAAGACGTCACGCGCAGAATATGCAATAAAAATATATGCTGAAGTCCAGGAGTTAGACCCGCCTCCAACACCACTAGAAATTATACAGAAGCTCTCACGACACTTTGGAGATGAAATCAAAAACGCCATTGTGGGAAGAGGCGTAACCACAATCGAGAAGTTAATTGAGCTATTGCAAGACTTTGACAAAATTGGTGCGTCCAATCATAGTCGACCTGAGAACCGCAACTGGCGACAACCAAAGAACGAAAACGTAACCAACACATGTCCTCAATCAGGGAATCCATCATATGGCGCATGGAGGACCAATCCCAGTGGGGGGCAATTCAATAAAAGTGACAACGGTGGATCGTGGAACAATAATAACATGCAGAGTGCAAACCATGAAGGAGGTGGTGGCTACACTCAGAAACGGCCCATCCCAGCTGGGGGCAGGGCTCACAATAATATAACACATGGCGGAACCCATCATCACAAACGCCTTATAGAATTCGAAACATAGAAACTGAAGAAGAGTTACCATCAGGATTGGCCGATGAAAATCATAAGGGAGAAATAACTGATACGGGAAACGAGATGATGTCACGCCAATAGAAGGAGAGGAGAATAAAAGATCTGACGTGACACCAGAAGTGATCTTCACACACATGCTAACGGACACACGGAGTGAATTAATGGAGGAGATGCCTGAGCAGACCACAAAGAAAAGATCTAAGTGTTACATCGCTAATTTGCAGATAGGCGGAATCCTCACGAAGACCCTAATTGATACAGGTGCAAGGGTAACCTGCATATCCGAGGAGTTTGTAAATAACAACAAAGAAAGGTTCGAAAAGTGTCTAAGCCTTCCTATTACCGGTGTAGCATTAGCAGGACCAATGGGAGGAAAGGCTTTACGACTAAATCAACAAATTTATACCGACTTGCAATTACGAAATCATATAGTTCAACTCGTCTTCGTTGTCGTGCCTAGATTATCAAGATCCTGCATCATAGGCATTGACGTTCTAGACGAATTTCGAGCAAAGATTGATTTGGACAACAAAACCCTGACATTTCTATACTTAGAAGCACAACCATCAATCCGCATATTCAAGGATGAAGGGAACGTCTCATGCTCAGAAGAAACATATGAGATAAGTGCTTCACAAGAGAGAAATGAAATCGAGAAAGAAGAAGTTCAGCAAAACTTACCAACTGACATCACGTGGGAAGGAAAAGAAGAAAAAGTAAAAGAGAACGCAGGAGTGGACTCCGAAATAAAAAAACGACTCAAAGACCTATTATGGAAATATAAAAGAGTATTCAGAAGACAACCCGGACTCCTAACCTCCTATGAACATACACTTAAAATCAAAGAAGGACAACAATTTGTAGAAAGAAGTTATCCTATACCAATGGCATATCGAGATAAAGTAAAGGAAGAGATTCAGAGAATGTCAGACATGGGCGTGATTCAACGATCAAAGAGTCCATATCTAAATCCCATTGTGCATGTCATCAAGAAGGATGGCACTGTAAGATTGTACTTGAGCGCAAGGAAATTGAATGAAGTCCTAATTGAAGATTGGGAGTGTCCAGAGCCTGCTGAAATGTTATTCCAGAGATGTCGAGGAGTAAAAGTGATGTACAGCCTCGACATGACCAGCAGTTTCTGGCAGGTGCCGCTACATTCATCCTCAAGAAAATATACCGCTTTCCAACATCAGGGGAAAATCTGTGAATTCCGAGTAGTACCATTTGGACTGAAAACCAGTACGGCAGCACTCGTACACGGATTGAACTATGCGCTGCAAGGAACTGGAGACCACATCATCTCCTTCGTAGATGACACAGTAATAACTTCTGAATCAGACATTCAACATCTCGATCATTTGGAGGAACTTTTAGAGCAACTGTAAAGCAACAATCTAACATTGAACCTAACGAAGTCAAGCTTTTTTTTAGAAAAGAAACTAAATTCCTAGGGTTCATACTGACTACTGATGGAATAAGATCCGATCCCGAGAAAATAGAAAGCTTAAGAAACTTTCCACCTCCACGTAACGTCAATAAATTGAGAGGATTCTTAGGATTGGTAAATTTTTATTCAAAAATTAACAACAAACATGCAGCAGAAACGATACCCTTACTTGAACTCGTAAAAAAGGAAGCAGCATGGAATTGGGACAATGAAGCACATCAGAGTTTTGAAAGAATGAAGAATCTATTTTCTGAATCTATACTGCTGTACTTTACGGATGCTTGAAAAAATTACTATCTGGAGACCGATGCATGTAATTATGCTTCAGGAGCCGTGCTGCATCAATCAATTGGAAAAAAAGAGAAATAAATCATCTCATTGACCAGCAGAACATTAAAAGGACCGGAAGTTACTTATTTTACAACTGAAAGGAACTTTCAGCCATTGCGTGGGCTCTGCAGAAATTCCGAACATACCTGTAAGGAGCAAACATCATTGACAGAACTGACCACATGGCACTTACCTTTCTTAAAACATGTAAGTTCGTCAATGCAAGTCTCACCAGGTGGATTTTAGCAATACAGGACTACAAAATCAAGATTGAACATATTCCAGGGAAGGACAATATTATGGCTGACGTTTCAAGCCAACTCCACTCTGGTGAAGGAAATAAGACTAAAAAAAGAGAAACAATAGTAAGAATCAATGCACTGACTTACCAATGTAAAGAAGAAGTCAATGAAAAAATCAGAAGTTTATCAACATTGCAGCAAGAGAACAAAAGGATCAAACTAATAACGAAGCAAACTGAGACCGATAAAGAAGAAAGTAATAGATACAAAATGATAGAAGGAATTTTATATCATCGAGATGGGTCGAAGTGCAGAGCTTATGTACCACAAAGATTAATAAAAACATTAAGACAGGTATGGAGCGCCTGTGACTCATGCCAGAAAAACAATATTGCAACGACAGCATCACAAGTTCTTATCCAGCCGGTCATATCATCGGCAAAACCAAATCCGGACAATAAGGGACAGAATAAATAGGAAGCGAGAAAATAGACTGCAGAGCATCAACAAGCGAAAGAAGGGCATCACTTTCCTGGTAGGGAAGAAGTTTTAGTGAAAGCATGCAATGTATCGAATACACAGACAGGTACGGTTGAAAAATTGCTCGCACTATACGAAGGCCCATATACCATCAAACAGCAGGTAGGCAAAAATGTGTACATACTACAAGAAGCTCACATGGGCAGAGTGCGGGGACAGTACCATGCGGATGATTTGAAGAAATATTGAAACCCAAAAGAGGGCGCTCCGTAATGGCAAGGAGGAGGGATAACAGCTCATCACGGGTCACTGGAGCAATGCAAGGACATCTCAATTAGTCCTTCACGGCATACGAAAGAGTCAATATGACGGAGATTGCGACGCAGTGCGTAGTTAAAGACGCCACCCGGAGTGTGGGCATCCAATGCCAAGGACATGGAGGTGTCGATGATATTCTCCAAGTGAGAAGATCAAGCTATCCCATCAGGAACACGCGGGCGCGAGTGCTAACAAAATCCTCGCGCACGTCCTTTTCGCCTACCTGGAACTACATTGACATGTGTTAATACAGACAGAGTGCATATGGATACTAGACGGAAAGGAGTAGGAACTAGTGATGGATGTTATGGCAAACCGCAAAAGAGTGTAAGTGACATAAGAAAAGTGCGAGTTAATCAACTAGAGAGAGTAGATACAAACAAAATAAACGTTCAGAAAACGACAGAAACGACGCCATCAACGTCAAAGGGTGTAGCACAAGAAGAAAAGTTCATTGAGACGGGTGTAGCATCCACACAAACACAGACGAATGGAATAGCTAGAGAAATAACCCCACAAACTGTGAAAGGTAATCCAAGGAAAAGAAGCCTGGAAGTGGAAGCAGGTAAAAGCAGGCAACAGGAACCAACCACGGTAATTAGTAAGAGGCAACGGCCAAATTAGAACAAGGCTCGAGATATTCTTACCATCTTCCCAGCACCAAAGAAGGAAGTAAGGGAGGCCGTGCGAGCAATGAATCTGAATGCACTCAGACTCATTACCATCCCAAAGAAAGCAGTCCCAGTTAAACCTAGAGATGAGCCAATAAACGAGAGCAGAGATCAACCTACGGAAACAACAGCGAAGGAGCAGCCTGAAGGTAGAGGAATAAAACCCAATGCAAAAACCATATTTCGTGAGGTAAAGAGGATACAAGGAGGACTTATTCCATATGGGCTCCGTTGGGGGCCCATACATAAGGATGACGAACTCTGGGATCTATACGAGACCTGGGAACCTGACCAAGGTTGGCCGCTGACAAAGGACTGAACACAAAAAGAAGCAGACTACTGAAGTTTAAGGTGAATGTACGAATGCAATATGTTATTGTTCTTTTCATACGATATATTTATATCATTCCTTTGATAACATCGGTAAAATATTGATTCTCCATAAAGCTGTGTAATTATATTTTTCTGTCTTTTATTACTTCGATATTTTATTATACTATCAATTATAACTCTAGATGTTACCAATTAAAATTTTACTTTGTAATAGTTGTGCTAAGTTTTGGGAGGCGAGTCATTTCAATCACTGACATAGGTATTTTTTCACCATGCAAGTTTACTTAGGGATAAGAAAAATATGGGGGCAATTGCGACCCTCGATTATAATAACAGCCTGAGCGTAGGCAACTCTTTCCGTAAAAGAGAAAGAAGGCATGAGAAAGCGCAGGGGCCCACGAAGTAGCGTGAGGACGCATGTCACAGTCTCCCACCCACGCATTCGTGACAGGGTAGGAAGTCCTCGCGGCTCGGACTTGAGAGGGTGGACCGCGCAAAGAAATAAGTTCATTCAGCGCCTTGACTGCGAGCTGAGAAGGTCAAAGAGCGGAATTGTCTTGAAATGGAGTAGAGGAACCTTTCTCTACACCTTATTCTAAGTCCTTTTGCTTGTTTTATGTTCACTGGGCAGGTTTCTGAAGTCTTTCTTCTTTAACTGAGTTTGGTGCCGTACTTCTGAAGAGATCCTATAAGGGTTTCCAGATAGAAAATTTTCTATGTCCAAAGACTTGTAAGAATCCAGCTTCGAAATCGAGCTTACTGAATTTTTTTTTGTACACTGAGATTGTCACGGGGTGGCGAGAAGGAATATTTCTTCTCATCTAACTCTGAGTCGTTTCATGTACGAGAATTAACTAGAGGATTTCACAGAGTTTGACTTTGGGTGGAAATGAGGAATTATCCTTTTCTTCTAATTCCAAGTCATTTCTGGGGAATTGAAAAGGAATAATTAAAACAAATTCAATATTTTTAAGAAAAAGAGAAAATATTGGACTCTCCTGCGCTATCTCAGTCTTTCAACGATTACTCACCAATTTTGATACTGCAGAATTTCATGAAAATAAAATTAAAAAAAAAAATTATATGCATAAGATTACTTTTATAGAGAGATTTGTTTTATATCACTTGTTTAAAGGTCTAGATGAATAGATGTAGTAATGTTTTTATAATTATAATCATCATTATTGAGATTATATTGAGACACTTCTCGTGTACAAGAAACCAAAGCTTGATTGAAGTATCTGTCGGGATTTGAGAAACTGATCAGAGAATTACAATAAAAAAGAAATATAGAGAATCAAAAAAAAAAGGGTTAACCAAAGAAGAGTTGGTTCTCAATACGTTGAGATCTTTGATTTGTAAGATTATAATAAAGACTTGATTAGAGAAGTAACTATAGAAAGATGCGTGTATAACTTACGGTTATATTGAGGACTGGCATAGGCTACCCTAGCGCCTCTTATGTAATGAGACTAGGGTAGATTTATGAATAAACTATCATTGTTTAGTAAACGAATTCCAAATAATCTTATTTCTTCTCTCGTGAGAACCCGAATCGACTTCTTTTCATGATTTATATTTGAGAGATAGATAAGAAAGATAATTGAAGCATGAAACAAATAACCATAATCAGTTCATGAAATGTTTACTCTTCCATAAAACAACACCTCTCAAAACGTGAGGATCACAATAAGGATAAATCGATAAAAAGGGGCTTCTTCTGAAGAAAAAATAAGATTCCTTTCACATTTGAATTTTTTTTTATTTAGTAATTCCTTAGCCACCCTATTTTTACAACTCAGGTTTCTAGCCTCGATGTAGATTAATTATAATTACGCAAAATAAAAAATATATTGTTTCGATTCCTTTGGAGTAGAACTGAAGGGCCTATGACAAAGCCACCAAACGCATCCTAGGGTTGCGGATAGAGGGTCCCTGTACCACGGCTTTCTGCTAAATATGTTTAAAATAATTAATAAGCAGTCGCGGACAATTGTCCACGGCTGGTTCCGAAGGAATTACCTCTAAGCGGATGCGTAGCAACCGTGCTGAAAGCTGAATGGCACCTGGTTGAGATGTCCTCAACGGTGACTCTGGGACACCGGGCGACCTCCCAGAGTATGCAGCCTTATCCTTGCATGCGGGGCTCTACAAGGATGGACAAAAACTTTCCCTACCTGCTCGTGGGAACAACAATGACACCACCAAAACACCAAAAGTTGTAGATGCGGTTCAACACGATCGAACGCGTAGATACCAGCATTATCTCGTTTCATCGAGGCTTTATGGCGCGTATGCATACTCTGTGAAGCCAAAAACACCCAAAGCTTCAGCACGTTTTGATTCAATCCTTGCGAAATCAACGTGCCTACCTCTCGAACAATGGATATGTACGCGGAGCGCTTCCCCAACAGCTGCTTGATCAAGCTGCAGCCGAAAATGAGGAAGCGACAATACTACCAACCGCAAAAAGCAGACACCTTCTGAGAGATGATCTCGATTTCAGGACAAGAAGGAACATTAACATGCAAGTTCTTCCTAAGCCCCAAGACCTGGCTTAAATGGATGCCTTCCTTTGTGGAGAAATCTCGCAAGAGTCCGACATCTGGACCATCAATTGCTCAGTTTATGGTGCTGCGAGAGCTCTGGCTGATTCAAATCGAAGGCTCAAACCGACGATGGATCAAAAGACCAAAAGACGCTTGCATCAACTGAACAAGAAG
>JAABKJ010002775.1:4022-27182 GCA_011634705.1 Andricus grossulariae
TGAAAAATTAATTTTTTAACAAAAAAAAAAAAACAGTTACAACGAACCAGTTCAACTGGCATAGTTAAATTTTTAATTTATAAAATTAACTTTCAACCAAAAAAACGAATTTTTAATAAAATAGTTCCATTTTAAACCCAAGAGATGAATTTTGAAATAATAACATTAATTTTTAACAAAGTGGTGCAACTTTTACCAGAGTACATATTTGGATTTTCAAGTTGAAAAAAAATGAATTTTCAGCCAAAAATGGAATAGTTAGATTTTCAACTTAAAAAATTAATTAAAAAAAAGTTTTTAATTCAGTAATTAAACGTCCAACTAACGAAATCAATTTTTAACAAGAATAATTAATCTTCAACTGGAATAGTTAAAATTTTCAATTTAAAAAATTAATTTTCAATCAAAAAAACGAATTTTCAATAAAATAAATCCATTGTGAACCCACGAGATGAATTTAAAACCAAAAAAAATTAATTTTTAACAAAGTGGTTCAACTTTTACCAGAGTACATAGTTGAATTTTCAAAGTTAAAAAAAATTGAATTTTCAGCCAAAAATGGAATAGTTACATTTTCAACTTTGAAAATTAATTTTTTAACAAAAAAAAGTTTTTAATTCGGTAGTTAAACTTCAAACTAACGAAATGATTTTTCAAATAAAAAATTAATTTTTAACACAGTGGTTCAACTTTTACCAGAGTACATAGTTAAATTTTCAAGTTTAAAAAAAAATTGAATTTTCAGCCAAAAATGGAAGTTACATTTTCAACTTACAAAATTAATTTTTTTCAAATAAAAGTTTTTAATTAAGTAGTTCAATTTCCAACTAACGAAATGATTTTTCAAACAAAAATTAATTTTTAACAAAGTGGTTCAACTTTTACCAGAGTACATAGTTGAATTTTCAAGTTAAAAAAAATGACTTTTCAGCCAAAAATGGAATACCTATATTTTGAACTTGAAAAATTCATTTTTTAACAAAAAAAAGTTTTTAATTCAGTAGTTAAACTTCAAACTAACGAAATGAATTTTCAAACAAAGAAATTAATTTTTAACAAAGTGCTTCAACTTTTACTAGAGTACATAGTTGAATTGTCAAGTTTAAAAAAAAAATTGAATTTTCAGCCAAAAATGGAATAGTTACATTTTCAACTTAAACAAATAATTGAAAAAATAAGTTTTTTATTAAGTAGTTAGACTTCCAACTAACGAAATGAATTTTTAACAAAAATAATTCATCTTCAACTGGAATAGTTCAATTTTCAATTTAAAAAATTAATTTTCAACCAAAAAAACAAATTTTCAATAAAATAGTTCCATTTTTAACCCACGAGATGAATTTTTAAACCAAAAAAATTAATTTTTAACAAAGTAGTGCAACTTTTACCAGAGTACATAGTTGAATTTTCAATTTAAAAAAAGAAAAAAATGAATTTTTAGCCAAAAATGGAATAGCTACATTTTCAACTTGAAAAATTAATTTTTTAACAAAAAGAACAGTTTTTAATTAAGTAGTTAAACTTCCAACTAACGAAATGAATTTTTAACAAAAATAAATCTTCAACTGGAATGGTTCAATTTTAAATTTAAAAAATTAATTTTCAACCAAAAAAACGAATTTTCAATAAAATAGTTCCACTTTGAACCCAAGAGATGAATTTTCAAACAAAAAAATTAATTTTGAACGAAGGGGTTCAATTTTTATCAGAGTACATAGTTGAATTTTCAAGTTTAAAAAAAAATTAATTTTCAGCCAAAAATGAAATAGTTACATTTTCAACTTAAAAAATTAATTAACAAAAAATTTTCGAATTTTCAATAAAACAGTTCCACTTTGAACCCAAGAGATGAATTTTCAAACAAAAAAAAATAATTTTTAACAAAGTGGTTCAACTTTTACAAGAGCACATAGTTGGATTTTAAAGTTAAAAAAAAATGAATTTTCAGCCAAAAATGGAAAAGTTACATTTTCAAGTTAAAAAATTAAGTTTTTAACAAAAAAAAAAACAACAGTTTTTAATTAAGTATTTAAACTCCCAACTAATAAAATTAACTTTTAACAAAAATAAATAATCTTCAACTGAAATAGTTGAATTTTTATTTAAAAAAATTAATTTTCAACAAGAAAAAAACGAATTTTCAATAAAATAGTTCTATTTTGAATCCAACAGATGAATTTTCAAACAAAAAAATTAATTTTCAATAAAGTGGTTCAACTTTTACGAGAGTACACAGTCGAATTTTCCATTTAAAAAATTAATTTTCAGCTAAGAAGATGAATTTTTAACTAAAATGATGAATTTTCAACAACAAAAAAATGATTTTTTAATAAATTGGTTCAACCTTCACCCAAATAATAGAATTTTCTACCAAAAAAGATGAATTCAAGAACATTATATAAGGGTAGCCTCAAACATCATTTTAAAAATTCTATATCTTTATTCTGACCAATTTTTCATTTTCCCTGACATTTTCAACACAGAATCTTTTATAAATGAAATAAAACTATTTCAAATTCAAATTAAAAAGTTTCAAGTTCATTATCATTGACAGTTAAAGTACCTCTTGTTGAAATTCACTGACTTTTGCAAGATTTTTTTTCTTCAAAATCCGTGACTTTCCCATTCAAATAAAATTCCCTGACTTTTCCCTGATTTTTTCTCTGACCCACGGCAACACTGTACAGATAGTATAGAATAACTCAGTAAAACCTATTTTTTTCTAGGGAAATGAAAATTTCAGGACCAGGAGCAAAATTCAAGGAATTTTCCAGGTTTTTCCAGGTAAAAAAAATTCAAGGAGTTTTCCAGGTTTTCAAGGATTTCCAGGATGCTGCACACCCTGGGTAAATATAGAGACTAGACTGAAAATGGGGCATAATAATTACACAAGGATAAGGCAGAATGTAATAATGAATGGAAAAAGTGTTAGAAAGAATGGAAATAATGGTATGATGATGGGTCAAAATGGTAAATATGGTGCTTGAAGGTATAAGGCAAAATAGCAAATGGATGGATCATAGTGAAAAGAATTAGTGCCTGATAGTTCAAAGATGGGGCAAAAAAGGAACAGTATTAGGCATTAATATGCATAGGGGGCAAAATAGGATAGGGATGAGATATTGTTTAACAAGGATGAGGTCAAACTAGTAAAATCTGAATTGGATGGCATGAAGGTGGGGCATAATGGCCAAAATAGGGAAATAACGGGGCACTATAGCAAAAGGAAAAGGTTAAGGGAAGTTCTCATATGACGTCACATGGATATAGTTCAAATTTTCCAATTATTTAATTTTTCCTGTCATCAGTTAGGTAATATGGACTTCACATCTTTCAGTTTTCGAATGAAAACAAGAAAAACTTTCGTGACATCACGCATGGAGCCCCTCCCCCTTCCCCACGGTGCATGATATGATATGTGAACGCTCCCTAAAAGGAGGGACATTATATCTATAAATATAGCGCACATTAATAAAAGATGGGGCAAAATGGCGTGAAATAGGTTTGACGTTGAAAATATTTGGCAAAATGTATAAAAATGAGACACAAGGCATAAGGATCAAGCAAAATGGCTGAAGGGTATGTGTTTTGATCGCAGACTTAAACTCTTAATTCTGATATTCAAGTACAAGTTTGAATCTTATATTCATTTTTTCCACTAACAAATCTAGACACCTTTTTGAATTCTATAGCGTACGTGGGAGAAAATAAATCAATGGACGACTATTGGTTTCACCCTATATGAAAGTTGATATGGTCGTTTATATGGAAATTATGATAAAAGATTGAAGAAAGTCGATGCGTGTTGAAGTAAATTCAACTCAAAGAAGGTCAATTGAAAAAATGACAAAGTTGAGTCGATCAATGGAAGGTAGAAAGGGGTGCTTTTTGTACCTGGCGTTGCACCCCTTTATCCTCTCACTCTCACCCACTAATCGCGTCTTCCACTCCTTCTCTACCTTCTCTTTCACTCTTTCTCACTAGCTCTCTCTCTCTCTCTCTCTCTCTCTCTCTCTCTCTCTCACGCGCATTTCAACACGAATGCCACCCTTTGCTTCGAGACCAGACACAACACTGAATGAGCACTTTCCATTCATCCTCGTTGGAGGTCAGCCAGTTTTACCTTGCACGAGAGTGCAGCCAAGGTCCGGAATGCCTATTCCCATGTCTCATCATTCCACTTCGATCGAGTTAACAAACTTTTACCAATCACCTTTTCTAATTGCCTTACGCCACATTTGTTTTCCTACCAACTTCTTTCTTTAATTCTCCTTTCTTTCATTTCATTTTACTCTCTCCCAATTCTGCGTGAGAAACTCTACAACTGATGTTCGCCCCTATTCCAGAGACATGCCCAAGCTTCATTACCTCAAAGGAGATAAAAATCCTGATAATTTTGAACTCGATTTGGATCTTAAAATTGAGTTTAAAACAACTGGAGACTAGTCAAGATCAGAATAGTATGCAATTTTTCAAAATGTGAACAACAAAATCTACAATTTAGTTTTTTTCTTTTTTCTGTGACTTTTTCTGTGAGAGACAATTTATTTAACGTGTTCTTTAGTAAAAGTTAGCTTTTAACAAAATAAAACAAAATCCACTTTCTCACTCACTATTTTTGCATAACAATTAATTACGTATGCTTGTTAGTTCAAATTGGTTAATGTTGCTGATGAACCTTAAAACCCAATTTTGCGCTCATTAAACATACAAACGTGCTCCTAATGAGTCTATACTAATATGACCGAGTTAACAAACTTCTATCGACCACCTTTTCTAATTACCTTATACCCCATTTGTTTAAATAATTTATAATAATTTTAAATCAGTTAGTGAGAACAGAGAAATCATTATTGGGTGCAAAAGTCGTATTTTACGTTCATACTAAATATCAAGAAATAAAAACAAAATAAGTCTAAATGATTTTTCATTAATATTTTTGCACTCGATACTGATTTTTAGAAACTCATTGATAATTTACTATTGATAAATCAGAAAATCAGTTTTTTATTTACCAACAATACTAAAAATAAATTATTTGCATTGCTGGTCAATACGGAAGTAGGCTTTTTCACACTAGCCCAAATATACATAATAATTTATAGTTCATGAATGCACGAATGAATGCAAGTTTATGAGTGCAAGAACCAACTTTTACATCAATTATAGATTTATCGTCCAATATATTAATGAGTAAGTGACACTTAATTTATCTAAATTCGAATAGTGAGAAATGGGACACTTATATAATTTTCCCAATTCTATCAAAAATTCTAGTTCCTAATATATTTTTCTTGTAATTTTCTATGATTATAAAAAAATGTAAAAAATCCAATAGAAAACAACGAAACAAGTCATAATTTTGATTCAGCTACGCGTAATAAACAATTGATCAGAATATAAATCAAAATAATATGCATTGTGCCAATATTAAAAATTTAATATCATTAATGTTGTTAGATATTTATTGCGGATTGAAGATTTTTTGTTATACATCACTGCAGTCAGTAACTTTTTGATTTATTCATTTTACTGATTTTACTCAATATTTTGTTGATTTCACCACATATCTTGTGCATTTAACCAAATGCTTTAGTTGAATCCCCCAAATGATTTATATTTGGTTTAAATAATTACTGTTGACAAAATCAAACCAATTTTATCAAACAAAATTTTGTATTGGGTCAAACAAATATTTTACTCAAGAATAATCATATGCTATGATGAAATATGAACTGTTTTTTGTGCTGGTCTATCAATGATGGTGGGTTAATTGCACTGGAAAAAAGGTTTGATCATGCCAACCAAACATTTTGTTACTATAGGAGCAATAAGACATTTGATTTATTTCAGCGAAACATTTGTTGAGTGAACCAAAATTTGTTTGAAACAAGAAAAATTCGATTTAGGTCTGTATTGACCATATACTTTGTTGAGTTCAAAAAGTTTTGTTGGTATAATCAAAATTTTGTGGTAACAACAATAATTACAACTGCTCACATTTGTAATTGGACTACTTGTCTGTCATTTGAATGAATGAATACCATTTTTTTTACTCATATAGCAACGAAACTGTTTCGTCGTCCCAGTCAAACATTTTTCTCAGTGAGGTAAAATCTTGTTGGTGAGTTCAGAATGATCGTTTGTGTAATCCTCAGATGTATACAAAATAAATGAAAATTGAAGAAATAGTGAATTATCTTGATGAGTTCAGAAAGGCTCTTTTGCACTATTATGCACTATTATTTGTACTATTATGATACACAGACATTGTCTGGGGTACATTGATTTATATATTAATAAATCCTTAGAGTAGGTACAATAAAATATTTCGGGTTCTCCAACAAGACAAATCATGATTTTTTTAAGAACTGTCGACTTCTTATCTTCCTCAATTATAACAAAATATGTATAGGATATATCAATATTGAGTATAACATACATCTTATACAAAATTCTAACTCGAGTAGCTAATCACGAATCAGAAAACATACTACAAACTTTTTATCGGCTCATATAACGAGATGAACTGAAGAGGTAAAAGAGGCAGGAAACAAAATGAGTGAACCAACCAAAATTCTCACAATCACCAGTATTTCAACAAAAATGTTAAATTAGAAGAAAAATACTAATAAAAATAGTGCGAAGTCGTTTACCAATTGAAAATATTAAGCTTTATAATCCAAAATTTTAAATATTTTAAAATCCAGATTGTATGGCTTAATATCTATAGATTGGTGTCCCGAATTTCAAAATCCAAGATCATAAACAGTATAATCCATTTTTCTCAGTGTGCTTTACAGTAAGCATTTCTACTACTAATTAGTGGTATTTTAACAATTCAAAGTCAAGTTCTACTAATTCACTTGGTAAGCAAATGGTTTCTAAATGAATTATAAGTAGAATTTGACCCTGAATTAGTAGTAGGGTTGTACAAAAAACTAAACTGCGGGTCGGGTTTTCTCGAAACTCAAAAGCTTGCAAGTTTTCAGATTCTTTAATGTTTTGAATGTTTTTCAATTTTTAAAAAATGTTCTAGAATGTAGCCAACCTGGTACCAATGAGCTTCGAGTTTCGGATTTTCTGCACACCCCAAATCAGTACAGAGACATACTACTTATTAGTAGATTCCAACTAAAGCAATTGGTAAAGGACTCCGCAGTATTTCGATTAAAAGTTTTAAAAATTCATATTGAAGAAGATGTTCCCTGGAAAAGTGCTTCTTCGCACTCATCATCAATATTGAAGACTCCATCATCAGAGATGCAGAAGATGAGTAATAGACTTTCTAAAAATGGGATATGGACAAGGCTGGTTTGTTGATGTGACCTATAGACATTGTGTTTGGGGTAGATTTAGGGTGTGATCTATGGATCAATCACAAAGTGATGAGATGCATAGAAAAAGAAGAAAAAAAATGTTGGAGGCGTGGTACCTTCGCAGATGTACCCCTGCTGTATGAGGCCCCAGAGCATGTCGGTGCAGCTATGGCAGTACGTCGGCTTGTGAAAGGTTTTCTTACTGAAGCTGTGCCCATGGCTGGCTGGAGTCTCGGCCGAGACCGACGCCATGTTCCCCGATCCACCGCGGCACCGCTCACGCCAGATTCTCACCGTGAAGCTACGTGGGGCGCGCCGCGCATCGACATATTATATTACATGCCAGCCACTACGTGATCTCGAAACCGTACGCGAACATTGCGTTGCTGCAGCCCGAGGCCCGTATCCCTGTCCCTATCCCTGTCTTCTTCTTCGTCAACGATCGCTCTTCTTACATGCCTGAGGCGCATTTCCGGACGAGGAAATCGCTCTTTCCAATTCTCCTCGTTCTGGGCTTCTGGCAGTCCTCGCCCTCTCACTGTCGCGATCTACGGTTACTACCCGCCTCCACACAGCTGATGGGCATATCACTCGCGAAACTGGCGAAACTACACTATCGGCGCACCGTACGCGCATCCAAGGCACAGACCCAGCGCCGAAGCGCTGTATGCTCTATCAGTAGGCCTAGGAAAGACCTTATTATACCTATAGCCTCCAATGACATTCAGCCCCGCTCCAGACAAGGAGGGCGCCAGCCTCCAGAAACCACCCTTCCACTCCGCAAACGCAAATCTTCAGCAAATGTTCTAAATTGTCCTCTCTTTTTTTTAATGCTAACTATTCTTCATTCTCCTCTTTCCTAAATGTAACACACTTCGACAGTTGTCCACTTTCTTCCTCTTGTTGATTTTTCGTAGGTTTTGAGGAATCTTCAAAAACGATTCATTGAATTGAAGATTGATGATGATGATGTTCAGCAGTTTGATGCTTCGCCAATTGGTTGCATTTGTCAAGAACGAGAGTCCGTTCACGCACTTTTGTAGCGACAACACCCCTCGCGCGAGCCAACTTTCCGTGCCTGGTGGCTCTACAATACCTTCTTCACTCGCGTTTGTTTGCAATGATATATCTTCTTAATAATCTTTATGTTATTTAACTTTATGGAAATCGGTGAAGAGGCTTTTAACTCGTTCGCTCGTCGATTTCGAGCTCGGGCTCGAGGGATCCCGGATCCCGCGCGTCCAATCACGATTCGACCGAACGACGAGCGACGTCCAACGTCGACGGTAGAGCGACGTCGACCATGACGGCCAAGTCGAGCTTTGCGCGCCGACGCAATTTGTGACGTAGGTAGGGAAACGTGAGTAGCGCCTAGTATCAAAGGAGAGAAACTTTAGTGAAATAGTTGAGTGAAGATTTTTAATTATTTTCTCGAGGGCTTGATGTGTGCCATGCTAGATTCTCCACATTTCTTTTCATTTCTGCACAGGATCCAAGAAATATGATCATAAATAGTTGATATATACTGAAAATGTTAAAATCGATTAATAATAACACGTGTCTCCAAAACCATGGCATGCCCCAAAAGCATGTATATAGCCTTGATGAAAATTTATTTTCACAATATAATTCAATAAGTTACAATAAAGTACAATAATACGAAAATTGTAATTTTCTAAGATTTTTTAAGCAACTGGTCCAAAAAATCTACTAGAATCTACTATTTTTGCCAGAAAATTATAATTTTCACAGAAAACTTACATTTTTATATTAGGTTGTACTTTATTGTAATGTATTGTATTTTACTGTACAAATAAATTTCCACCAGGGAGCGTGACACACTTTTTGCTGTTCGGATTTTGATGTGTGCAATATCAAAAATTTTCTGTTTTACAAACTATTTTTTGTTCAAATAATGAAGAAACAGTTAAGTTACTTTTCTTTCTTTTAAACTGAGAGCAAATAATTTAGATCGATTAAATACAATTATTTGCATAATTTAAAGTTTTTACGTAAATTTTTCTTAAATACACCATTTTTGGGTTAACTTATTCATCTAAAATTGATGGACATTATACATATATATATTTTCCTTTTATTTTCTATCAGGGCTCGGATCTACTAAAAGGCTTAAAAAAGTCGCATTTTTCATAAAATTACACAAAAAAATCGCATGGAATTTCGATAAAAGTTCTCAAAAAAGTCGCATCAAATTTTCAAAGATAATGAAAGAAAAAAACAGTATCAAACACTGAATGACTACAATAATAATAACCTTAGTTGTTTAGGAATATAGAGTACATAATTCTTATTGATTTTCAAATATACTTTTCGCGATCGAAATATAGTTCAAAGTTGAAACAATTTTTTAACAATATTTATTCAGTTTGAAGAATTCCAAACCTGTGTTTAAAATATTTCTTTCCGAACTATTAAACTTTTCAACTTGGATTATTTACAAATGAGAGAAGTTTATAATTTATATTAATTTTGAACTTCAGGAACATTCATTTTGAACACTTTAAACTTGAAATTACTCAACAATCATGGCTTTAAATTTGAGACTGTATAATTTGTATATGAAATTATTCTTTTTTTAATAATTAAACTTTGAATGAATCCGTTTTCAACGTTTCCGACATTAAAATGTCCAACTAAAAACTTTAAATATTGATTCACGCAATTAGAATTTGTTCCATTTCTAACGCTATTAATTAAATAATGTTCTAACCATAAAGCTTTAATGAGAAATTATTCAATTTTTAATGTATTCAATAAAAATGGTATCATTTTTTCTAGTTTTTAATTTCCATTTTAAAAGTTTTACTCCGATTGAAATTAAAACTAAGTCTAGAAAAATTGTGAGAAAACAGAAATTCGTTATAATCTGTAAAAAAAAATACCTAAAGCCAGGAGTTATTTTTAATTTTTGTTTTTTTGGAAACACATTTTCAAATTTATTTTATTTGTTTTGATAACTCTCATATATATATATTTAAACTAGGTACTATATATTATTTTAGTATATCTGTAAGAAACATTGCATACCCGCAGATGTTAAACTTATAAAAAAATATTTATCTATTTTCACCGACATTCATATTCTTCATTTCGATTGTTATTGTTTGATATATACTTTCTCATTCAGACACAAGTGTCATTTGAGAGCTTTTAATTTTGAAAATCTTTAATTATTTTCCGATTCTTATTTAGTCCGTTAACTTCACAAAAGTTTATGTACAGTTTACAGAGTTGCCTGTATTTTCTATAAAATCAGAGTGGCCGCAAATCTTCATTTTCCAAATTCCCTGAATTTTTCCTGACCATTGATATTTATACCATCATTTTAATATTGTAACATTTTTAACACCAAATCTTTGATCAATGGAATAAAACAATTTCAGATCGCAATTTAAATTTTTCAAATTTATTGATTTTTTTCAACCAAAAAAATCTTCAACAAAACCGTTGAATTTTCGACTAACAAAGATGAAGTGTTAACAAAATAGTTGAATTTTCAACAAAATAATTACATTTTCAAGACTTGAGTTAAATTTTTAACCAAAATGTTAATTTTTCAACCTACGAAGATGAATTTACAAACAAAAAAGATGGAACTTCAACAAAAAACAAATAAAGTTTTAACAAAATAGTTCAACTTTTAACCAAGTAGTTGAATTTTCAAATAAAATATATCGATTTTCAACAGAATGATTAAACCTTCAATCAAGGAAATGAATATTCAAGTAAAATGATGAATCTTTAATGGAAATAGTTCAATTTTCAGTTTAAAAATTAAGTTTCGACCAAAAAAGATGAATTTTCAACGAGTAATGTAATAGTGGATATATTTCATTCAAACGCGATTTTAATTTTAAATAACAAGTATAGTTGAATGTTGAAGTCAACAAAAAAAAGATAAATTTTCAACAAAACAGTTGAATCCTCAACCAAAGAAGGTTAATTTTCAACCGAACAGTCGCATTTTTATCCAAAAAAGATTACATTTTTCCTAAAACAGATGAATTTTTAAGTCGAAAAGACGAATTTTCAACCAAGAAAGGTTTCAGTTGAATTTTCAACACCAATATATGAATTTTTAACAAAAAGATCAATCAAATAATAAAATTTGAAATAAGAATATACTCGTCAGGAGGAAGCAACTGAAAAAAAAAGAAATAGAAACACAAGGCAAATAAATTACTAACAAGAATGTTATATCAGGGTGGCCGCAAAACATCATTTCCAAAAATCCCTCATTTTTCCTGACCATTAATATTCAAAAACCAGAATCGTAATCTTGTACGATTTTTAACATACGATCTTTTATAAACGGAATATAACAATTTCAAATAAAAATTTTTAATTGAGTATCCTTGTCAGTTATTAAAACTTTCTTTTACAAAAATTCCATGACCTTTGCAAGATTTTTTCATAATCCCTGACCAAGAAAATTCCCTGACTTCACTGATTTCCAGGTTTGCCCTGACCTATAATACTGTCACCCTGTAAAACTTACTACATTTTTCTGTCAAATTAACATATCTTAAAAATTTACACTTGAATATAAAAAGTTTCAATCTTTTACAGAAAATATCCGTAAATTTCTAAAATTACTGAAAATTCTATATAAATTCATCAGACTCATTTTCCTCCATGAGAGATTAAAATTCTGGACAATCTTCATCATTATGAAGAATTCCAGAACGTGGTTTCATATGTTTGTCATTTTCATAATCCAAAGTATGTGATGCACTGTTTCCAAACACGCTTCAATTACATAATAGACGACATAAAACGGTTGTCGACTCCAGAGTAGTCTCGAGGCCCGCGCCTTACTGGCACAGGCCATAACCACTTAACCCTTGGCTGACCGACAAACTGTTGATACTCGCTACTTGCATGGCATGGCAAACTCATTCATGTCTCACCATTTACAAATTATTTTTTAAAAAGGTGCGCAGAATGTTAAAATTAGAATCTCATTAACCTAATTTATATTTTCCAGTGTTTTATATTAAGTTTGGAACCATTATCCTACAAATTGACTAATAAATAAATTTAAGATATAATCTAGAAAGTTGGTAAAATATTTAAAAAAAAAAAGAACATAAATATAAATCTATGACTATATTATTAATAGGAATAATACTACATTCAACAGAATTATCATTAATTCAATCATATTCTTTTGTTTGCGTGTACTTACGTGCTCTCGATGTCTGCTGTAAAACAAGAGATTATCCCACGCGTTATTATATTTCCCGGAGTGCTTGAATTATTGAATTTTCAATCACTTATTCATTTTTTTATGTTCTGCAATCAATATCCAATATCCCTTCTAAACTGAAAATAAATAAAAAAGGTATTGTATTTTCTTTGATTTTACCATAATTATTTTTCATCAATTGTAAGAACTTCATTATTTACCTAACAATACTCATTTATTTGAGCATATTTTATTATTCTTAAAAAAATTACGTTTCTCAAATTTAAAATTTCTTTTGTTTAAAGAATTTTTCCATTCAGTGAAAGAAATTCACAATAGCGTGTATTCATATTTTCTTATAATAAGCGCCACACCTATCTTTCAAAAAAGGTTTTACAAAGGCTTTTTTTATTGAAAAATAACTGAAATCAATAATGAATTAAAAACTTAACTTTCTGAGTAAATTACTCTTATTTCACCTTTCTGAACTTTCTGTATTATAATGATAATCCCTACAAAAGGGAGGTTTTTCTTTTCAAGGTTTTTGAGTAAAAATATGATAAATATTTTTGATTAAAAATTATTTTGACGACCTGAGCTGGTACGAGCACTCTATGCGTCGATATGTGCCGGAGGCAGTTTTATATATATTGTATAACTACTACCCCTTCCGGTACCTTTGACCTTTTCAGATATGATCGACTTGTCCCCCTTTCGTCAATTAACCATTGCCTAACATTATTTTGGCTTGTGTACCTACTTCGTAGTATATAGGGAATCATGAACATTGCACCTGAAGTAGTAATTACTATATCAAAGCACAACAGCATAGAAGCACTTCAAGGATAAATTGCTATCTTATCAAAGAACGCAAAAACAAACTTTGATTTTAAATAAAATATCAAAATATGTTTATAAAAGACTTAAATTTGTCATTTAAAATAATCCCTATGCAGGAAATCTATTTCCACAATAAAAAATAATTGGAATAAAGTAAAACAATGTGAAATTTTTATTTTTGTAAAAATGTGAATTTACTTGAAAATTTTGCAATTTTTTGGCGAAAAACGACGTTAATTTTTTTCTAGACTCAAATGATTTGATGAATTTCAGTATTTTCACTCCGTGCGCACCAATAGTTATGAATAAATAAGGTTTCTGAAACTTTTTCAAGCCAATAAGGATTTTTTCCGAGAAAAAAAAACTTTAAAAATTGTTAAAAAACAAAACACGAATACTAACGTTAAAGCATTAATTAAGATTCTTTATTAGATAAACATTTATTTAACAAACAATTCTTAATAATTATATCAAATTGGTAGTTTAGTTGTTTATACTGGTATTTTTATCAGATGTTTTCAACCATTTTGAAGGTTTTGTGATTGATTATTCTTAAACGTTTATATATTATTTTTTATTAATTGTCTTTCAATATTTTTTTTATACTTGTGTTATATTCATTTCACTCTTTTAGAAGAATTTTTTTCATTCGAGATATTGAAACCCAAAGTTATCCCTTTTCTTTACATTTATCAATTGAAAGTATCTCAGTTCTTCAAGTATGTCAAATTCTTATTTCTTAAAAAATTTTTTGCATTCAAATATGAAAATAGTAAGAGTACGTAAATGTAACTTTAATATTCGTAGCGCATTTTGATCATCTTAAACGTCTAATTTTATTTCAATTGTACTATAATTCTTTTTAAAATTAGAAATGAAATTTATTTTACTTTCAAATCACTCTAAACAAAAGTCAAAGTAGGTGATATGCGCCCACAAGATAGGGTTTTGTAGCCTATTAAGTCGTTCAATTATTCCCCTCTCCCTTTCTTAACACCTCCCACCTCCTCACCCACCAACTCTTTATAACGGACCCCCTCATACCAACCCATCATCACGTCTCCTCATTCCTCTCCTCATGTATAATGGACGGACGGACACCCGACCTAAACTATAAGAGTTTCTGTCCGGGGCTACAGAACCATAAAAAGAAAAAATATATGTAACTTCAAAATATTCTTAAAGAGGAATTAAGTAGATTAATATCGGTAATTGTTTACTTTTATGACTTTTCCGAATTTTGAATTAAATGGTTTAAAACCTTTTGGAAAATCTTCTTTCAAGTCCAAAATAAAATATAATTCGTGGGAGACCTAAAAACTTTTATATTTTCCCCCAAACAACCAAAAAATTAAAAATCGGTAAAGATCACGTTCATAACTAATTCTACTCTCGTTCTGTTAAAACCACGTATAGTAACGTATTTTGAGGTGCTTATTATGCATACAACCTCAAATTTTCGAGCTGGAAAGGGGGTAGGATGATACACAACTGCCCCCTACATTTTTCCAGCTCAAAAAATTAGAATTTTCCATAAAAAAAAGTTTATAAACATTTATAATTTATTAATCAAACAAAATATGTGTTACATATTATACTTTTAATGTTAATTATAGCAATTTTTCATTTTTAATAATCTAATATTTCAAATTAATCAAATTTTAAATATTAAAATTAGCCAACAATTAGTGAAATTCATTAAAATGATTGAAATCTAATAATAAATAACATTCATAAAATCTTAGATCGACTCAAATGTCTTTCAATATAATACATTTCTTCTTATATTGTTTCGTTCTGAAATTTGACTTTTTTTAAATTCTGATTATTGTTGTGTTTTTTTCAAAAAAATACAAATGTTTGTGTAACAAGTGTATAAAAGTCAGTATAAAGAGATTATAAATCCGTAGAAAAACGAAACGTTGAACAAAATCAGTTATTAAATGTCGAATACTTTTTTGTTGGCCTCCTCCGAATCATATTTTACTTTTAGACTAGAAAGGAGGTTCTACATAACGTTTCAGGCCATTTACTCAAAAATTCACCAAAGTAAAAAGTTACCTCAATATCTAGGAAACTGAATTAAATCGAATTTTAAAATTGCAAAAAAATCGTTTAAAAAATTAGTAATTTTCGCTTTATTTCTACTAAAAAATTACGGAGTGATGGTAGGAATATTGTCGATAAAAAAAACGTATTGTGAAATTTCTTCAAACATGCAAATAAAAAAATAGGGTAAAATTCGACGAGAAGGTATAGGTACGAAACACTAATCCCGTGATTTGTCTTTATATCTTTATTTTGGACGGAGCTTAAAGCATAACTTATACTGGGCATTCCACTTTTATAATACAATTTGTAAATTCTTAACATTAATAAATGTATACTTCAATATAAGCTTCTTAAAAATCGAACAATCTGCAGATTACCATATATCTTGTCGATCTAATCCTAACGCACTTAGATACTTTACCTTAAAATGCGTTAAGAATTCCCAATAAAAATTCTCTAAAACCAATCATCATAGAATATTTCGTATAATCTTACAAGAAATACTGTTTCTATAAAACTTTATGCAGCTTTCCATTCGAAGGCATAATTCATTATTCTACATTTTTTGTTATCGAATCAAAACTCAAACAATAAAATACGTAGAATTGTGCGTCTAATCACAAACCACGTTTACACAAAAATCCTAAAGAAAATAAAAGTGGAAAGCAAAATCGTCTTCATGAACTTTTAACACACCTCTGAGTTATGATGTAATATCTGTTTCTAACGGCTTATTTGAATCTAAATAATTTTAATTAAGTACTTGCTAACTTTACACTGAGTTTAAAAGTGAACCTTTATATGCCTCAAAAATAAATAGCTGCCTGTTAAATATTTTGTCTTGCACAATATCTTATGTAAAAAAATTGATAGTCTGTTACTTGTATACAAATTTGAGTGGGTAAATTTCTAAAAACTGTCTCTATAATTTGAAAATTTCTTTTCAAAAGTTAATTAAGTGAAATATTAACTTCTCTGCAATTCAAGGTACTAAAAATTGATAAGTATAAACTTTTCATCGCTAATAACGAATACTATCAATATTATATTCCGTTTTAGATTTCAGAGAACACAGAACTCCTTGCACCTTTTTTTCTTATACGAATTATTAAAGGAACCCTCATTATTACGTTCACATCGATAACAGCGTCAAGCGACATTATACATCTATTTTCGAACAACTTTTACGCTTGTTCAATCTATCAAAATAATGAAAAACCGTAATGTAATCTAATGTAATGTAACGTAATGTAAATACATAGGCCACTCTAAAACAGGTTTTCTATCATCACTAGCCCCTTTCTTAAGAGAACGTGAATTCGGTGTAAAAAGTCGAACTTGATATGTAACAAACACGTCTTATTAAGTATTAGAAAACTGAATTATTATCACGAACCTATTCGAAGAAAGAAATAACCAACTTATCAAGTACCATCAAAAAGAGCTAAATTATCAAATGAAAAAAAATCGAGTTACCTTCCACTAAATTCCTCCTCACTTTTAAGAATTTCTAATTTTATTAGATGAAACGTAGTCGATGGCCTAAGGAATGTTTGCTGAATCTATAAAACGACGATCGATCCACGTGATGAACTTATCCCAATCCATGGTCTTCGAAAAATCCCTGAGGTGTTTCCTCCTGAAACAGAGAAAATAAAAATTGGTCACTTGAAGTCGAAAAATGTACTTTCTGTTTAAAATATGAATAGGGATCAATTAATTTGACGCTGCACATTATCTTAGATCGAAATAAGAGAGAAATATGAAACATACACGTACCTAGTTTGCAAAAAGTTATCTTCTCGATGCAGCTTCAAATGATGTACTGAACCCTTTTCATATAATTCAAACATTGTTCTTACACAAAGCTGCAACCAAATATGCACTCGACTTATTCTAAACACGATTAACGATGATTATGAGACATGCTGCATGATGGAAATGAGCTTTCAAAAGAATTCGAGACTAAATTAAATTAGACATTAAATACTAAAGTAACACTCTTAGATAAATTAAGTGAAATATAGGTGATGTTTATTGACATAGTGGTTGTATATTTAACATTAAAATTGACACAGATTGTTACATACAAAACAGATAGAAAGATTATTAAAAAATCGAGATATTTACTATATACAGAAATATATTTGTTTCTTAATTGTTTGTAATTCTAATGAGTACAATTTTATCGCTAATTAGATTAATCTCTGGAATTTATAGGGTGGCCGCTTGAAAGCAAGAAACAATTCCCGGTTTTCTCGCGGTTTGCAACCATTTTTCCCAGTCATTAACATTTTCAAATGTAAGCTGAAATTTTAATTTGAAGTAATTCAAACCAAACTGTAAATTAAAGCAGTCAAAGTGGAACACTTCTATATTCGAAACATTTCAAATAAAAACTTGAACAATTTTTTATTCAACAATTGGGAACCTTAGAATTTGAATATGTTAATTCTAAGAGCTTCAAAATTAGGCTTTATCAAAGTAAAATTTTCAGAATAGTATACGATAAAAAAGAATATTTAAGATTGTTACATCTTTACATTTTTCTGATCTTCAATTCAGAGTGGATCTTACATTCACTCAAATTTGACTGAATTTAAGATATTAACTTCAAACCAATGTTGAGCGCTCCCATTTTAAATAGTTTCATTTTGGACACTCCATTAAAAATTTTCCATATCTTTTCAAGTCTTCAATTTTTCATTGACATCTTATTATTATGAGTGTATGCATTTTAAATTATTTTAAATTATATGAAAATTTAAATTAATTTGTAAACCTTAAATTCGAAATTTACCATTGTTTAACGATTAGGGCTTTCTGATTTGAACTAGTAAACTTTTAACCAATGCAATTTTTAACGTTTCAATTTGAAAATCGTTTAATTTTGAACATACTTAGCATTATGCATTTTTCAACCTTTCCAATGCCAATTATTATTCAATTTTAAATATTATAGTTCAATTTCTAAGATCTTTAATTATGCAAGCTCTTAGAACTTTATTTTAACATTTTTTAATCTGAAAACAAACTTTTATAAATAAAGAATTGAAAATTTTACAAATTGAACTTTTCAAACCCAAAAGAATTTTAAACTGAACTCATTAAAAATTGCACAATTTCATGTGATACCAAGTTAATGACATTTGAAGTGTTGAGCAAGGTTTTTCTACTAAAAATTAAAAAAATTCCAGTTCTTAAAAAATTCGCGGTCATTTCCCAGTTTTCTCGATCCAGCGACCACCCTGGAAGTAAGTAGGATTTCTCTACTAGTTTTCCTAGACTATAAAATATATTACTTTGATCTACGTTGCCTTAAAGACATCAAGATTTCGTACAAAAATATGGCAAAGTCAATCCAGTCTAACATCTTTTGGAATTGGAAATCGAAGACAAAATTTCAAGTGACAGTGCGATGGTGTAGTTTGGCATTATTCTGCTGACGATTTTGTCCGAGGTTGATGATTCGGGCGGTCACTTTTGGTCACTTTGACGATGTAGGAATTTCCATAAGAGCCCTATTTGCTGCAGAGCAGACTATATAAGCCCTATTTCCCGCAGAGCACCATCGAGAGCTTCATCCTTTTTACAAAGAAACAAACACTAACTAGTCTAGTGAATTCTTTCTTTGAAATGATGGCCAATATTATTATCACGACTGACACAATTTTTAAAGAATCTCTGAGAAAAATGTTATACAAGAGACTTTAACTGGGAAACTAAAAGCTTATTTCAAAATGATTCAGGGTGACTGCTTCAAATTTCAGAACAAATGTTGCGGCTTTCAAACATTTTTCCCGAACATGTACTTTTTCAAATTCCAGTCTTCAAAACTCTAAAAATAAAAGCGTTCGAAGTGGAACCATTTGCTATTTGAGACATTTAAAATTTTTAATTTTTAAATTAAAAGGTTCCATACTGTAAAACTTATAATTGTACAGGGTTGACCAAGAATCGAACTTTTGAGAACAGTAAAAAGAACTGAACGCTCGAGAACGGCAACAGGGTTTATTAAATATTTGAAACTACATTAAGAAAAACATAAACTTAAAAAAAGTCAAATTGTGCAACAAAATTGCACAAGAAGACTTAAAAAGAAGTATATTGTAACAACAACAAAAAACACAAATTGACTTTCTTGAGTATTTGTATTTACAAACCGTTTTTTTTTTTGTGTTGTTAAAATATGCTTCTTTGTAAGCCTTTTTGTGTAATTTTTTTGCACAATTTGACTTTTTTAAGTTTTTTTTATGTACTTTCAAATAATATAATTGTACGTTGTTACATAAGTTTAATGTAAAGGCCCACAGTATTACATACTATTTCAAAATAAAACATTTAAAATTGAATAATTTCAGAAAATCAGCTTTCAAAATACGAATAAACTCAAATTTAAATCCATAAAATAGGATAATCTAAACAAAGAGCATTCCAATTTTTACATCTTTAAACCAGAAGCCATTAAGTTTAACCATTATTATTTTCAGGCCTTCAAACATGAACAATTTCACTACTAACCGCTAAAAACTTACAATTTTAAACTAAAGGCTTTTGAAATTAAATAAATCTACATTTGAAGCGTCTAGAGTTGTACTATATCAAACAAATTGATATACTAAAGCTTTAAAAACTTTTCAAATAGCTTTCAAAATGAAAATGTAGAATTTGAAACAGTCAAGATTAAATAAGATAGTCGCACTCCTTAAATTAAGAAAAAAATTAACTTCCCCATCCTTCTCTATCAATTCTAACTAAAGTTGTAACCCTTTAGTGCCTCTATTTTGTTTAAACAGTTAAATTGTTGAAAAAGAATAAATATATACAAGAGAAATCACAAAAGTATAGCACACATAACACTGGGCACGAAATGGTTAATAACTTGACAAGAATATAAACTATATTTTCTATAAAGGGACAAAACCTTAGGTAAAATGTGCTCAGACATTTTTTAATTAATTTTTCCTCTACACGAAATTATTTCTCGAAAAACTAAAGGGAACACATAAAATTACTAAAAAGTACTCTAGAAAGTTTGGTTATTTTTTCTATTATTGGGCGCTACGTATAATTTTATTCACTACACTAATAGCATCACATATTGATATTAAAGAATGAGTTAACTTGATAAAGGTCGTTTATTGAAGTCTTAAAACGTACATATACATTGTCAACATTATGATTTTGCGCAACAGCATTGCCATATTGTAAAAACAAACAGTGCTCTCGAATTTCAACGCTGTTGAATTTTCATTTAGAAAATTTTTTAAAACACTAAAGTATTAGATCGAAAAGTTATGCGACTTCAGTTTATTATATCTTTGAAAAAAAATTTTAAATGTCATTAAATAGGTATTTGACCCATGAAAAAATAAACCTCGAAATGATTGAATCACAATTTTTTTTATTAAAAACCGCAATTAAAAAATCGGCGAATGAAAAACTTTATAAAAAATATTCATTTCATTTAGTGACATTTGTTTAATTTATTCAGATCTGTTTCTAATGGCACATATTAGATAAGAGAGAAGACTTCACTAAAAAAGCGCTTCTACATAATTCTGCAATCTTTAAATAATTAAAACTGTATTCTGGAGAACAGAATAAGTTCTTTTGTGAAATTGAGTATTAAAAAAAAACTGCATAAAACTTGAAGATATTTCTCGTAGTACATCAGCAAAAGAAAAATGGAGACCGATAGAATTAATCGAGATGTGAGTAATAATTTGATGAGAATTATGATAATGCTGATACGCTAAGCAAATACAAATTCGATTCTGAGAATACTGATTCTAGACAAGCGCGACAAAAAATTATAAAATGAGAAAGATGTAAGCTCATTTTGGGCGCCTTGATTTTTCATTATAACAGATAGTTACATATTGACATGCGCCTACTTGCATAATTGTTACAACTAAATTGATCACAGACACGTGCACACTGATTCATGCATACAACACATTTTTACAAAATTTTAGGAAGGATATTAATTGCACCCAAATTATTGTACGTCTGACATTAGCCAATGGATTTCAAGTCTCATTGAGCTCCTTTGCTATTCTGATGCAATCAGGTTTGTCGAAATTACGAAAGTCCATTGGTAATATAACACAAATATAAATTATATTATGCATGCTGTAATAACAAGGTCCTTAATTTACAAAACATGTATTCTAAGTTGGTTTGTTTCCTTTATACCCTGTTATTTGTAGGGAAGGTTATGACATCAACAACACGAAAGAATTAATGCAAAAGTTTCAGCGTGTTCATGCATGTAGGAAATCCTTGCTTCATTTACAACTTAATTATTTGACTTTTGATTTCTTTGCTTTAAGTACTTTCTATGTGCCGAAAAAACATTAATATTTATAAATACGCCATTTTTTTGAAATAATTATTCTCTAAAAGAAAACTTTAGCAAATAAAGCGTGGTTTGAAAAAAGAACCATAAAAAGTGAAAGTTTGATTATTGCTAAATTAAATAAATAAAACGCACATAAAAAATAAAAGACTAATTTGGCATCTCAATTAAAGCGTTAGAAATATTATGCATAATGATAAAGACTTTCGCAGTCGAAATCACGTCAAGTTGAGCAAAAGTCGTCATTAAAATACTGAAAGTCATATTACGCGAATGACAAATTTGTAAGAATCACCTTCTTACTACTTTTGTTTTAAGTGTTTTCAAAGCTAAGTGTTTTCAAAGCTCAACATGTCAAAACAATCTGGATATTGAGAGGTGAGTGGAAATATTAAATAATGAAATATCGACATTAAGTGAGACAAGTTACAATTCAATGGGTACATCGCCATGACTAACCTCCTGTAGAAGATCCTGGGCGGCGATGGCTTTCAAAACGTTCTTCTTGCTAGTCTCCTGTATCTCTCCGCCGACCAGCAACTCGTCCAAAATGAAGTACGCCTTCTCAAAGTTGAAAATGATGTCCAGTTCACAAACCTACACAAAATAAAGATGTTAATACAACTTTTTTTTTTTTTTTTTTGTTAGAAAACTGTGCTATACAAATAAATCGAAGAAGTAATATATTATTTATAGTGTTAACGATTTAAATTTATAATGTAGAAAACTGATTATTAAAATGTACGTACACTTCCAAAGTATTTATCCAAAAGTTCTACGTATCGGTGTATGATTTCCAAAGTGAGCAATTCGTTATCGTTTTGTTCAATTGCACAGCAAAAGTAGAGGCTCGCGTATCTGTAAAGAGTTGTATTGTTTTAAACTCACAAAATATTTAAATTAACACTTGGTTAAATTAGTTAATTATAATTTATGAAATTAAATTCAGATTAAGTCAAAACTTAATTCTTCCTCAACATCCAACATTCAAATGTAACTACGAAATTCTGAGAAACAACAAAAAATTTGACTTAAAAACCAAGAATCTAAAAGATTAAATTTGGACTGTTAGTTCTCGCGCCTCGCGCTCGGTCTATGTATTCCCCCCACATTTGCGCCCAGTCCTGTTGAAATTAAAGGTCAAATCATCGACAACTGTAATTTGGTGATTGTTAATTCTCTTTTGTTGAAGCTCCTTTGGCTTTAACGAATACATTCTCATCAAGTATCTCGTGCTTCGCACTCGACTTTGTCCTACATCTGAACTTTTTTACATTATGCTCAACACTATTACACCAAATGTATATTATTATATCATTAAGCCGTTTCCCTTTCGGGGTAGGCGTGAATTGCTCGGTTGGATAGTAGTAATGTGTGGA